>JBBJLS010051693.1:19270-54785 GCA_037577275.1 Bryconaethiops microstoma
CGCACACCCCCCCCCCCCACCACTGTAAATACCAAGTGTAAACAGATCTGATGTCTTACTCAGACATTATCCAGAGGAATGGCTGCAGTGAGCTGCCGAGAGAAAGAGGCTCTGTCTTTGCCACTGAAGACAGAAAATGGTGTGGAATCTCTATGGTTTACTTTCTGAAATAAAAAGCTGTGCAATATGGGTGGCTGTCAGAATTCATTAGACTTACATAATAGACATTGGATTCCTCTGGGCTTAGAGCTTTAAATCTTTGTCTGCCCCTGCAGTGTATGAGACTACTATAACTTGGAATGAGACTAATATAACTTGCTCTTACCAATAGGTAATAGGTAGGACTCTCATCAAGAGGGTTGTGTCTTTGATTCCCACTTGGGGCATCCAGGGTCCTCCTTATTCTCCCTACATTCCTATATTCTTCCTCCTTATGTTCTTCCTATTTCAACTGGGATTTCCGGTTTCCTCCCACAGTCCAAAGACATGTAAGTCAGGTTCACTTTGGTGCTTGACTGTGTTTCCTATTTGGGGTCTTTCTGTACCTTTTGCCATATGAGCTGGAACAGGCTCAAGCACCCCCTTGCAACAGCAGTACTTGTATGTATTATCCCTCTGATGTCATGAAATACTGCAAAAACAGGGACTTTTTAGTGTCTTTACTTTTTGTGAGTTATCTTTCGTCACTTTTAAGATTTAACATAAACTCATGGGGTCAGTTTTCCAGACAGGGATTAAGCCTAGTCCTGGAATATGTAGTGCTGTGAATAGAGATTTTCCATTGAAAAGGAAAGGGTAGTCCAAGACTAGGCTTAATCCCTGTTTGGGAAACTAACCCTTAATTACATAGTTGATTTCTTCTCATGGAGAAGGTTTCTTACTGAAATTTCATATTTTCTACAGTGTCAAATGTTCAGCATTTATTCCCCATGAAAATAAAATGATTAAATAGGCATCACAAGATTATTGTTAGATTGTTGTTGTCAGAGTACAGAGGAGTGGAGGACTAAACCACACACCAAGATCATCCACGGCCTTGGCTGAACGCCCATGCTTTGTAGGACTGGTATGAATAATTCATTTTACTATGGTGTGTGATCAAAATCCCTTCAGTGCCAATTCTTGAGTCATCACTCACTCAGTGAGTAGCACTGCCTCAGAGCGGTTCTGGGTACGAGACCTCCCTGGGCGGCAGACACACACAGCGTATGTTCCTGATCTCTCAGCTGACTGTAGCAGCGGTTCAATACAGCGAAGTTGATTTATGCAGCTGGTGTTTCTTCATTTAGAAAGCACAAAAACACTTGTGATCATCATGACACTTCTTCTCCCACTTTTAAACGATGCTTCTAGTTATCAGCCTTTGAAGCAATTATTACATTAGGCACGAATGTAAACTAACACAGATACTCACATTTTTATTATGAAATGATAGATATTACATTATAATTATTTATTCATAGTAAACTCCTGATAAGTCAAGATCACCAGTTTTCTCAGTTATTATAGTGTCATTTACAGCCCTATTCATCATTCCGGACACATTCATACATTTAACACATGTATGTGATTTTACATTATTGAAAACTGATTTTAAAGCTTAAAAGATCATCTGACATACTGTCAGGCCTAGAGGCAGTGAGGATTTGTAATTTGAGTTCTTGTCTTTTATTTTGACATCCTGAGGAGTTAGTTCAGCTGCCAGTGTGCTCAGGAGTGATTATGTGTTATATTTAAGTTCAGTTTGGGTCGACCTGGGTCGTTGGTCCACCAACACATTAGCTCTAAAGCGAGGTGTATGACTCCTGTTTTGTTTAAAAATAAAGAAGTTCAAACAATGAATAACTGCCGAAGCGCCTGCAGTCCTTGGGGAGCTAGGAGGGGACGTGACAGATGACCCGACCCACCAACTGCGGGCGCTGCTGACGTGGCTTGGGGGAGCGAGGAGCTCACCCCTGAGGAAGAGGAGTGGCTCCTGACAAAGCTGTCCTTGCTCTCCCAGGAGCTCACTGAGTGAGATATGGCTGAGTTCCTGGTGCTCTTGCGGTCCTCCCGCTGGTGTCCTGCCGGGACCCTCAACCAGTGATGAGGCCTGCTTTGAGCACCCTGGCGAAGGAGCCGGCAAAAAGTGCTCTTCTGGACCTCCCGCTGGTTCAGAGAACCCTGGAGTAGTACATAGAGGAGCAAGGTCAGTTGGACGAGTTCGCGGAGCTGTTCACTCGTCACGGCAGTCCACAAACAGCAGCCAGTCTCACCGCTCTTCGAGGCCACGCAACACACCTCGCCACTCCTCGAGGCCGCCGCCAGGCAGGAGCACACAGCTACGCTCTCGAGCGCCAAGACAACGCTCCTGAGCGCAATCAAAAGAATGCTCCTGAGCTTCGGCGAGACAACGCTCGCTAAAGACGAGGCTGCACGTCAGTGACCCGTACCGGCACCCAGGAGACGGCTGCAGCCTCCCACATCTGCCCCCCGACTTCATTTACCAGTGTCAGATAGCGTAGCCATGGTTAGAGTTGGGGAGAGAGCAGGTTGCCTAGAGCCTGTAGACTTATTAGGTCCTTTAAAGGAGCCATTAGGCTCTTTATTAGAGCCCTTAAAACCAACGTTAGCCCAGCTGCTATGCCCATTAGCCCAGCTGCTAAGCCCATTAGAGGGGCAGTTAGCCGCACAGGGGCCTTTAGAAGGGTCTTTAGCCACAGAGGGGCCTTTAGAGGGGCCTTTAGCCACAGAGGGGCCTTTAGAGGGGCCTTTAGCCACAGAGGGGCCTTTAGCGGGGCCTTGAGCCACAGAGGAGTTTTTAGCAAGGCCTTTAGCCACAGAGGGGCCTTTAGCAGAGACCAGAGAGGGGCTAGATAGTGCAGCAGAGGCCCAAGAAGGGCTAGATAGCCCAGCAGAGGCCCGAGAGGGGCTTATAGGAGGTCAAAAAGGGCCTTTAGCCACAGCAGAGGGGTCTACAGCCGGTCGAGGGGGACCTGAAACACCTCCAGGAGATGGGGGTCTCCCCCAGAAATTTTTTTGTGGGGGTACTGGGGTTAATATGGGCTCCGGAAGAGCTCCCGGGGCAAAAGTGGATCCAAGAGGCAAGGAGGAGCTCCCAGTAGGGGGCCCCGCACCCGAGGACTGCAAGGGGCTCCCTGCAGAAGGGCTCCCAGGAGGGGGTCTTACCCAGGAGAACAAAGAGGAGCTCCCGGTAGGGGGCTCCGCCCACGAGGACAAGTGAGGGGCTCCCGGTAGGGGGCTCCAGCCCCGAGGACAAGTGAGGGGCTCCTGGTAGGAACATGCATTGGGACTCCCAGGAGACCCATCCGAGCTGCCCTGGCCGAGCGGAGCGTCTGAGAGAGACGGTCGGGTGGGGCTCGTGGGACGCTGCCCTTTGCTTCCGCCTTCCCCTCCTCCACCTTTGGGTGTTCCGTGGGTGCCCTGGTGGTGCGCTTTAGAAGGGAGGGTACTGTCAGGCCTGGTGGCAGTGATGGTGAGTGGTCACTAGAGGCCACCCTTTAAGATTTGTAATTTGAGTTCTTGTCTTTTATTTTGACATCCTGAGCCCTGGGCATGAATTTGTGTTTGTAATTACAGTAGTTCAGCTGCTGGTGTGCTCAGGAGTGATTATGTGTTATATTTAAGTTCAGTTTGGGTCGACCTGGGTCGTTGGTCCACCAACATATTAACTCCTAAGTGAGGTGTATGTCTCCTGTTTTGTTTAAAAATAAAAAAGTTCGAACGATGAATAACTGCCGAAGCGCCTGCAGTCCTTGGGGAGCTAGGAGGGGACGTGACACATACAGTACTGTGCAAAAGTTTTAGGCAGTTGGTTGCCCCGTCATCTGATTGGTCCCTGCTTAGCACATTTGCATGTTTGTTCACAATGAGAGCAGGGTCTGATGTGTGAATACATGTGTATACTGCCATGCATTCTCATGACAGGAAAATCAAATGAAAAAAGAAAAAACTTTTGCATGTTCATGTACATACTGCTTAAAATCTCAGCCACCTTAAAACACCTCTATACGTAGTACTGTCCACTTTATTAGACACATCTAACTTGTTGGGTTCTGTTTCACAAAACTGCTGGTTGGATATTTTTTGATTGGTGAACTACTCTCAGTGTAGGAAAGAGCTGTTTAAAAACTCCAGCAGCACCGCTGTGTGTGATCCACACACACACACTAATATGTCAAACATGTCAGTGTATTATCATCACAGTCTTCTATATTCTATAACATTTTTATGGATTTTTTGAAGGATGGGGCAATCCAGGGCACTGTATAAAGAACTCATTCTTCAAAGGGGTTAACCTGGCACTACCATTCGTTATGAAGAAACTAAAGGTTATGACAATAGTAAAGTCTGTGTTTACCATTGATGGTGAAGATGTAGAGGTGGTGGACAGCACTGTACAGTAGGCACGGTGCAGTGTCATCTCCAGTAGATAAAAAGATTCACTGGCTAAATGATAAGATAGAAGAAGACATGGATTAATGTTGCCAGTGGTTCTAGTTTTAGTAAAAATGTACTTCATTTAAAAAAACTAAGAGGTTAACACGAAAAAATACCCTGTGCTTTTGTTTAAGTTGTGAACATTTTACACCATTCTGCCTAGTGCACTAACAATCACCTGTAGCAACAGAGAGAGAGAGAGAGAGAGAGAGAGAGAGAGAGAGAGAGAGAGAGAGAGAGAGAGGTGGGAATAAAAATAGATAGCTAGACAATAGCAGGGGTTTAAGGTAAACTGTCATTTGTGGGTAGTGATGAAATCTGGCTAATGTAATACACTAGATTTCCTCATATTCCTGTGCTTGTAGACCGCAGATTGTGGCTGCTGACTGCATTGTTAAACAGTGTCCATGCCCACCAGAGCTGCCCATCTCAGCCCCCTGGCTTCCCTAAAAAACCACAAGGCCAAACACACTTAGCTCCAGGCTGCGCCACAAAAGCCTGCTGTTCGCCTCTCCTCTGAGCGGCATGCACCCGACATGTTTAGAAAACAGTAGCCACGTCCAAAACACACAGCCGGCCCCACCACCGAAATAAATCTCAATTTCCTTCAGCCTTTCTCTTCATTTAGCAGTTATGTAATGAATTAGCAATTAGGTCAACTGCCTAACACCATCCACCCAAGGCTTCGCGTACGAGCCCGTTTAAACTCTAATCCCAGCTAACAGTGTTTTACGCACTGAAGGCGGGGAAACATCTCCTGTGCTAGCACTGCATGTCCCCTTCACTGCTCAGGTCGTCGCGGCCGCGTCAGATTTAATGGAGCTGTCAGGAGAGGCTATGGTGTGTTGCCAGTCATTTTCCAAATAATTACCCTCTCCAACAGAGGGCTGATTGTGTGTGCCCATGTGGTTCAAACTTCTGAACGCACAGGAACAAACAGCACGTGGCCTATAGCAGGCATGTACAGCACTTTTTGTTGGACGTGAGGGTAGGGGGGTGTCATGATACTATATGGACATGTAGGGTTTATATGAAATATGACTACTGGATGAAGTGTGTGTTTGACCAGATACATCACGGATTTTTAGAGATCAAAGCCACCATGACTATTTTCTGAATTCAGAAAAAGTTCTTCCTAAAGCAAATGTACATCATTTTCCACTTTGTTCAAATATGATGCATTAGGCATTTTTGGTGTCTTTTGTTCACCTCTGCAGTTTTGGCCTTAAACCGAGAGGTTAATGAGGCTAGGAAGGAAAGTTTATGACCACAAATCAGCATTGTTCAAACAACATACCTAAACCATCACACACTCACCTCAAAGTGCCTTGAGCTGTTGAGTAATCTAAAACTGACCTGCTTGCGTGACTTAGCATTTTGTCCTTTTTTTAATAGGCAGTCATACACAGGGGTGTAGTAACAAGTAGGCCTGAGTGGACTCCCATGCCTAACTAATCACATGGGGAAGGAATATTTAACAAACTGCAGTTTTTAGGATGATGAAATTTGATTTGTTTTCTGACTAGAGCTTAGATCGGTCCCAAAAAATGAAACCCGACCCTACCCGAGCCTGTGCACCTTGTGTCCGAGCCCAGCCCGGCCCGACACATTAACTGTAATTATCGGCCCGAGCCCGATTTAAACCCGACAATTTTTTAATTATAACACACCTTCTCAACTGGGAGTGCGTTCGTAAACTGACCCTCCGAGTAATGATTAAAAAAACCAAATGCTTGATCATGGTTCGGGTTCGGGCAGAGAATCCAAACTCTAATGAGAACTGACCAATCGAGAAAAAAGTTTAAAAATAAATATTTAAATCAAAGGTTTACACAGACTGTAAATCTGATCTTTTTACTTTACTCTTTACAGTTCATTAAAACTGCTTTAATCCAGTCTTAGACTTGAAAAATCAGATAACTGACCAAATTTGATAATGTTAATATTATTGGTGTTCATGTAAACACTTAAAACGAACACTATAACACTAAAAGAGAGGTGTTATGATGACTGAATCCTAAAACATTAGAACCCGAAAGAAATTGGATTATCACACACACAATATTTATAATATGTTATTGCAGGTGGACACAGTTAATGTGAAAAACATGCAGCATACCAACATGGGTAGAACACTTCTTAACCAATATGACTGTGAAACTGTTGTATAATGATGAGTGGAAACTTGGCTACAACTCCATACCTAAGGTCTTATGGTCTGAACTTAAACTAAAATTCTGATGTGTATGTGTATGTGTTACAGGGGAGCTTATGATGCAGCATTTAAACGGTTTGTGGAAAAAGATTTAGAAGTATCTGTGGCAGGCCGATCCTTCTTGATCACCGGATCTAACAGTGGCATTGGCAAGGCAACAGCCATGGCCATTGCAAAAAAAGGTACTAAAGTGTGCTTGCTGGGTTTACACACAATGGAC
This sequence comes from Bryconaethiops microstoma, assembly GCA_037577275.1. Lineage (NCBI taxonomy): Eukaryota > Metazoa > Chordata > Actinopteri > Characiformes > Alestidae > Bryconaethiops > Bryconaethiops microstoma. Next base: position 26,146 of record JBBJLS010051693.1, read on the forward strand.
AGAGCTATTAGGATACAAGAGCCTTATTTAATTCATGCTGAAGCTGGTTCTGTTCTCTGTGGACATCTCATCTGCCCCCAGGTGGTACAGTCCACATGGTCTGCAGAAACAAGGACAAGGCAGAAGAAGCCAGAGCTGAAATTGTCAAGGAGTCTGGAAACAAAGTAAGAGCTTCACACCTTCAGACCTTTTCTTGTACATTCACCATGTTTTGCTCTGTATTTGAGACCATTCTGAAAGTGTGAACACAATATGGTCATTGGATTAGTTAAAGATTTCATTTGGTGGCCTGGTGATTAGGGAGTAGCCCCTGTGTTTGGAAGGTTGTGGGTTTGAATCCCAGAACTGCTCGCAGCACCACTGAGGTTCCCATGAGCCCCACACACTGCACCACCAGTGTGGAGTCGCTGCCCCCCCATTCACTTGGGTTAAATGCAGAGAAAGAATTTCACACTGTGTGCTGTGGTGGGTTCACATGTGACTATGAAGGGCCACTTTAATTTACTTCTACAAAGAATTCTTTTAGCACAGTGTTTACTTCTGCAGACTACGTAGAGGTTACATCTACCCTACTGACTTTTCTGTAAGTAAGAATGGTTGCTGTTATAAAAATGTGTCACCAATGTTTCTGTTTATGATGTCAGGAAATCTACGTGCACATCCTGGACCTGTCCGAGACCAAGAAAGTGTGGGAGTTTGTTGAGGCCTTCAAGAAAAAATACAAAACCCTTAATGTTCTGGTGAGAAACGAATCTGCATCTCATTCATCCAATAGTCAGTCATAATGGATCTAATTCATGTGATGGGCTTGACTGATGTACTGCAGATCAACAATGCAGGCTGTATGATGACCAAAAGAGAGGTCAATGCAGAGGGCTTGGAAAAGAGCTTTGCCAGCAATACACTTGGTAAGGAAGAAAGGCGAACAAATGGAGATTTGAGGTATCACCTAATCTTTACCTGTCTAATCTGATATGTTTACCAATATTTAAAATTGATTTGATATGCTCAGCCCACAAATGCATTTTTTTTTTATAGATACTGTCGTGTGGTTTGACAAACTTGACAGAGTGCTGACAAAAATCCTATTAACCCAATGAATTTAGGCTGGAATTTAGATTTATTTGAAATACTACACTTGCAAGTAGTTGTGGTCTATTGGAACTAAGCAGGATGAAATTTGCCATCATACTGAGCTCAATTACAGGACAAAAAAAAAACAATACACTTGACCTATCCTAACAGTGTTGGGCTTTTTTACTTCCACATACCAAATAAAAAAAGTTTAAATGAATGCACAGTCAAATTCAGAGTCAATTTCATATTAATCATGCACTGTTGCGGGGGCTCCTTTGCCCCACAAAATATAGATACATTATTGGCAATGGTGCAGTGGGCAGCACTGTTGCCTCACACCTCCAGGGCTGGGGCTTGGAATACGGGTCCTGGCCTCGTGTGTGTGTGGAGTTTGCATGTTCTCCTCTGTGTGGTGTGAGTTTCCTCTGGGATCTCCAGTTTCTCCCACAGTCCAAAGACATGCGTGTCAGGTGAAAGGAGATTCTAAATTGACCATAGGTAGGTGTGCGTGCGTGTGTGCGCCCGTGTGTGTGTGTGTGAGCGCATGGTGTGTGCAAATGGTGTGCCCCGCCTAGGGTGAGTCCCTGCCTCACGCCTGTAGACCCCAGAGATAGGCTCCGGGTTCCCGCGGCCCTAGTGAGGATTAAGCGGTTACAGAAAATGAAAACATTAATATTGGTCATAACATTTATTGTTATGAGAAAGTTGGAATGGAATTTTTGTCAGCATTTTGTAAAGCTTGTTCAAGCTCCCCCGCAGTTGCATTCGAGCATGAATATGTCCATTTTAAGGAATAAGCCATTAAATATGGTTGTCTGCCCATTCTTACTGTTTCATGCGCTAACATTTTCTCTTGCCCGCGCTTAACTGTCTGTCTCTTATAGCTGTGTACATCTTCATTAAGGGTCTCATACCCTTGTTGGAGAAAAGCCCTGACCCCAGAGTGGTGAGTGTGTGTATAATTTGATTGGATGATTGATTTTTTTTTTACTGATTTGGCATGCTAATGAGAAAGGAAACAAGTCCCAAACAATAAAACATACTCACAACACAGTTAACAGTGACATCAGTGCTCTATGTACCTGTCATAGCCCAGTGGCAATACTGTACAAGATATCAAGAAAATAAGGCGTGTAAAGGTTCTCCAAATCCACGGTTCGGTTCATACCGCTCTTTTGTTTTTTGTTTTTTTTTGGCTGATTAACAAAAAAGAGGAAAAATGATGGAATTTATTATAATTCGGAACAATAAGTACACAATGGGACATGGTAGATGGATGCGGCCCCTTCAACCACATTAAAAATGTCCTTGCCGTTCTCCTAGGTATGGTGGCAGTTGGTCTGTCAAATTTCCACTCCGCTACAACGTCCCGTAGTATTTCTGATGGTCACTTTCATACATAGCGCGTGTCTGAAGTGTGGGGTTTACCCTTACTCAGTTTTCAGTAATGTAGTGCGCCGTTATCAAACCGTGATCTGATACCGTGGACGTTCATATTGCGGTTTTCGGTTCAGTTTCAGAACCGTTACACCCCAAATTGTCGCAATAGTGTTTAAAAAGTTGAGAAGAAGTCCAAAACAGTACTAGTAGCGGCAATGTATTAACCAAACATTATATGATCCTGTTTATCTCTCAGATCACTGTGACATCGGGTGGGATGCTGGTGCAAAAACTGCGCACAGGAAACCTCCAGTCCCAGAGAGGGAGATATGATGGCACCATGGTATACGCCCAAAACAAGGTATAAACAACATCCGTGTGGTGTACACACAAAATAAAGAAGATATTTCCACAATACCGATAAGGTGGTACTTCAAACGAAAGCCCTTTTTACACTTACTTGACAGATAAAAATGCTACTTTTTCAGGATTTACATGTGGATTGCATGTATACAGTATTTTACAGGGCTGTACAAGATATACAGAAGGTGACATTCTCAGCATAAATGGCCAACAGCTCCTTCATTTCTGTATCATGTATAAAACTTAAAACCCAAAAACAATGTTCTGCTGTGCTTGATGTAACACATTACTTGTGTACAGAAGCAGGTATGTGTACAGCACATTTTAGCCACTTTCTCTGGCTTCATCTATAAAATGCAGTCCAATGCCATTTTCACTCACAAAACTAAACTAAAAAAGGTCAAATAAAAAAAAAGTGCCACTGTATTTCCCATATACCAGCTTCTGTTTACATATGAGCCAAGCTAACATTCACATCTAACCCTATCACTTCTAATTATCCCAATGCATGTGTAAGAAGAGCTCAATACCCAGTTTGCCCCAGGATCATTTGCTCAGTTACAAGAAGCTTTCGTTCTTGATACAATATGTTATGTTTTACCAAATGTTTCTTCTGGGTTTGTTGTGTTCCAGAGGCAGCAGGTGGTCTTGACGGAACAGTTTGCTAAAGCTCACACCAACATCCACTTTTCTGTCATGCACCCTGGCTGGGTAGACACACCAAGTAATTTATCTTATCTTTCTCTTTTGCGCACAGTTGTGTTTACATTTTGTAACAATATACACTGTGGAGCCACTTCATTAGATTTCACTTTAAGCACAGATCTGACATGTTAGTGTCATGTTAGTATTTGTGTGTGTGTGTGTTGTACAGAGTGATACAAGAGGGGTGTACCTAAGTGGCTTGTGTACATTACTGTAATAGTATTAGCACTGTAAACTAGCAAAAGTCAAAGCTCATAATCCCAAGTCTGATAGCGTTCTGCTGTTTAGTGATTGCAAGTGCAATGCCGGACTTCCACCAATCAATGAAGGAGCGCTTGCGAACACCAGAGCAGGGGGCCGACACTGTGGTCTGGCTTGCAGTGTCCGAGGCTGCTGTCACAAAGCCCAGTGGCAGATTCTACCAAGGTGGGGGAACACAAACAAATATACATACACACATACTTAGGAATTAGTTTATTAGTGGGACAGATCGCGTTGGAATTTTTGGAGGAAAAGTAAGAGATTGCACTGGTTTGGACTGATGAGAGACTCTGAGTGTGTTGGAAGATGGATGCTGAGGACGGAGCTGCCAGGGAGAAGGAGAAGAGGAAGGCCTAGTAGGAGGTTGATAGATGTGGTGAGGGAGGACATGCAGGCAGTTGGTGTGAGAGAGGAAGATGCAAAGGACACAAGGAGATGGAGACAGTTGATACACTGTGGTGACCCCTAAGCAGACCTATAATATACATTTTTTTTAATTTTCATATATATATATATATATACACACACACACACACACACACACACACACACACACACACACACACACACACACACACACACACACAGAGAGACATACATACATATGGTAGCAGGTCATACATAGAACCACTTGAATGTTGCGTCCAAGGTTACATTGGTCAGTTATTACATTTCCTATTGCAATTATGTTTGATCTCTAAGATAAAGAATCTATTCAATATATAGAGAGAAATATGACATTTTAACATTTTAACTTCCATATAGCACCAGAAAGGTTACACTATAATGTTGCTAAGACAGTATATCTGCTCACACACAAGTCACAATAACAAACCATTCATTGCAGAACAGAGGTCATACAAGGACTGCACACTGCCTCACATTGTCTTTCTCTCCCTTATACCAACACTGCCTTTCTCAAAAATGCATGCAGCTTTGCAACAACTGCCATTTTTACACAATTCATCTTTTGAGAAATAGAACTAAAGAAGGGCACTAAGAACTGAAAAACAAAGGGATGGAATAAGGACAGAGAAGAAAGTGGGAAAGCGAAGGGATATATGTAAAAGAGAATGGACAGTCAATGGTAGGGGGAATGATGAGAGAGGAAAATGGATGAGTTCAAAAGTAAAGGAAGGGGAGAGAAAAAAGAGGGACAAAAAGGGAGATAAAGAAATGTAAGAGAGAAAAAAGGTGTGTGTGAGGAAGAGAGAAAGACGCTTTAGAGATGACAATAGTCCAGTGCAGCTGTAGAGGTAAAGGCATGGTGCCAGACTTGACTAGCGACCTCAGAATGAGCACTTTGTCTCTGCCTGCATGTGTACACATACACTCAAACACGGAACACACAAGTATTACTCAGCAGGTCAATTGGTCACATGCATGAGCAAAATTCACTGACCAATTAGTTAATTTATCTAATTTTTTTACAACTGTATTAGCTAATCCAGGTTGTCTGTACATTTTCTGTGAATGTGCGACAGATCGGAAAGTGGTTTCAGCCCATCTGCCGCTGGCCTGGACACACAGTTCACAACTGGAAGACCAGAAGTTCATGTGTGTCATGGAGGAAATAGCAAGAAGCTTCCAGCCTCATTGAACACACCACTTTCCTCCTGGAAATAGGCTATGAGCTGTCCTCTTCTTATACACACAGAATTTCCAGCCTTCCTCACACACATGGAGGGGGGCCTTTAATTTACATGTACAAATATGCAGGTTGGCAATAGTAAACACTAATACTCCCTACACATGTATAACAGTATGGGGAGCAGTTTTAATAGATGTCTAATAGTCTTAACTTTTAATGCTACGCTTCCACTAGGACTGTGAGTTTGCATCTGTTGGTTTCTGTATGGTCAACAGTAGACATAAACGTGTAAAATTAGTCCAATAAATAAACTGCTTCACTCTCCAACCTCTTCTCCCTGTTGATGCAGCTGGCCACCTTTCTTCATAGCTCACTGATCCAAACACGACTGGTCACTCGTCAGTTGCCTTTCACCTTGCAGTGGCGGTGACTTCAGCAAAACAGGTCGACCAGGTGGGAACCTGCTCTGACCAAAGTCACTGCAGCTGTCAGTCACTCCATCACGACTTGGTCTCGGTTGCATTCTGTCGAGTTAATGGGCATTGGCTGGCTAGTCATTGGATGTAACTGTCATTTCCTAAGGACCCTTACACACCAAGCTGACAGGAAGAACTAAAGCCAAATAGGGCTGTTGAACATACTACAAAGACTACAGCTGGCACCTGTGTATGGTTAAAGAATAGTGTTGTAAAGCTACAATACACGGTGTGAAGCCACTGTTACTCAATGTCTTACAAACGTCCAACATTCCTTTTTAAAATAAACCAACCCTAAGTAGCATTATATACCATGCAGTGTGGCCGCATGCACATTGATAAGTGCACACCCCGTATTGCACAGCACAATGGCGGGTAAAACAAAAAATATATGTATAAAGTGATTCAGTAAATGTGGCATAGCCGGTGTGTGTTAGTGTAGGAATTCCTTAGAATAACGAGCCAATTCTTTAACATTCAACTGTTGTAGAGTGCCTAAGCTCTTATATTGGTCTAGTGTCCTTTTATGTATGAAATGTTGTTGTTGGCATATTTAAAGCAAAATCTGTCTTTGGGGACAAAACGTTGGGTCCTTCCGATCGTGTTAAATACCTGTGTGTGTGCATCCTCTAGAGAGTAGTTTGCTTGCTTTGCTTACTTGTTTCTTCCGTGCTGCCTGGCAAGGCAAAGCCAATCGAACCGACATTCTCTCACCTCGGTGTGTCAAGGGTCCCAAGCAGGGAATTGAAGAGGTGGTGCGTTTTCATTTAATCAAAGTAACTATGGATCAGATTAGTGCTGTGGAAATGACTGATGCTGACGTAACTTGTGTTCGATCAAGTTTTTGTGCACAATTAATAAATGGTGACATGACAAAATGTGTTATTACTGTGACGGAGACAAGAACACACAGTCAATAACAGAAAACATTATGAACGAATTAGAAGAACAAAAACAAAAACAAAAGATTATGAGGACTAATTTATTTCCGTCTCAGACAACAGGAGACTCGTTTTAATTATCAACATGAATTTATCATAGTAAAAATACATCAGAACTGTATAACAGAGAAGCTCAGCTTTTCAACATAAAGACGTTACTACGGTCATTGCTGAAACTAATAAAAATAATAGAAAGATATATTAGAAAATAACAGCTAAACCTCATCTTAAAGTACCCTGTAAATGCTGATTCCGCGACACTGGAAACTTGACATTGACGGACACCACAGAATTTAACTAACCAGCCCTTACATTTAAAAATGGTCTCATTTGAGGGCTCGAATTTTTCAAAATACATGTCTGAGAGGGACGTTTATGTGTTTTATTACATTTTAAGCATGAAAACAAACAATAACGCAATCGTTAGGTACTACATATGGTAGTGTGTAAAAACCTTTCTGTAGGAAACCTTTCCACTCCCTGAAGTGTGTTCCATCTTCAGATTGAAATAGACTGAAATAGAAATTTCAATGCACAAACTGCATGTTTCATTGCAGTTTAATATGGTAGACACATCTGTGAAAGTGCTTCCTCACTACTGTACGTAAACGGTGATGAATGGAAACATCAGAAGCAAAGGATTTTCCCCATCTACTGGAAACATTCAAAAAGTTTTATGTTCTTCCCAATAATGTGCCTCCTGCCACTCCATCCTTCTCAAGCACTCAACAGTAGAATGTGTCATAATGTACAGTCAAACAGCTTGGCAGGACTGACTCCACTTGTGAAACTGTCTAGCACATGTTTACTTGGGGCATTTCACCAAGAGTGAAAAAAGTTTGCAAATAATACAATGGTGTGAAGCAAAAAAAAATCATTAGGTTGCTAGAAGGAAGCTGGATTTTATACATACCTACACATATACATGCAAGAACATTAGTGAAAGGCAGAGAACAATGAGGGGAAGAAGAAGAAAAAAAAAAAGCTGAATCCCCTTGAACCCAAGACCTACCCTTCAGTGTCAACAAGGAGTACAAACCTCTGGCCAAATGATTTCATTTAATTACAATTCAGTGACGCATGAAGTCTCAAATTTCAAAATTATTCTGCTACAATTCAGAATTCTTTTTAAATACACTGAATGCACAAACGGGACTGGAGGAATTATTTACATAGTACTGAAACACAGAAAGCAAACAACGAGAAGTGAACATTTTAGCTAAAAATGAAATCAAACTAATGCTGAAGTGCCATTTTCAATACATTTCTGCATCCCGAATCCTGCTGTAAAGCTAGTGTTATGGAATGTGAAGTGTGCACACCCATATGGCCCCTTAAAAATTGTGCATACACAGAAATAAGAATCAGACACAGTCAAAGAAACAAGATGCTGAAGTATCATGTTAACAGATGTGTAGTGTGCATGTCCTTCTTAGAGCTTTCTAAAAGCAACCTCTGCCTCATAATGCTCTCAAACATTTCCTACCACTCAAATCATGCTCACTTAGTGAGACAGGGATACTGCACTGAATCATTATTATAATTAATAATAAATGCCCTCTCTCACTCAAATCTTACTATATTATCCTCTTGTGACTGACGAACTTAATAAGGATTTATGATATATTCTCAGTACAATAATCATTAACACCTTATTTTGGTCTATACCAATATCAACAATATTTTTTGCATTTTACACAATAATCCAAAAATAATCCATGAAGTGCCATGAGTGTAAGAAAGTTTAAACCTAAATGTGGATGAGTCAATATTTTATGTAAACAGTTTACATTATTTAGTCTATACTATTATCTAGAGCCATTACCAACAATTAGTGGATCTAACATTAAGTTTTTCCCCCAGTGAATCTTATCAGTGTTGGTGTTTCAGGCTCCACCCCAGTGGTCTTGTGCGACACTGCAGATTTAAAAGAAGAGAATTCACCACCAGTAACCAAATGTGTGCAAAAGCCTGTCAGCAACAGGCCGCTAAATTATCAGTTGTAATTAGTGGCCATAAATCCAATAGTAAATCGCTAAATAAATGTTCCCATTTACCTACAAATCAGACACATTGTGCAGATCTACCACACTTCTGACATCAAGCATAAAGATAATTCTATTTTCTACAATGAGCAGGAGAAAAAGAGGGAAAATTAAAAAAAAAAAAAAAAGGTGTACCAATTGCTATCGTAACACAAGTCACTGCTCCTAAAGGATGAATCCTGTACAGTTTTACCATGCTTGATTATGCTTTCCCTGAGTCAAAGACTTATATAAGGCAAGAGTGAGAATGAAAGTTAGAAAATCAAAGAAAACACAGAGCAGATTAACTCGTCATGCACGTTACAACAAGGGATCGCATCAAAAACCAACCACACACACACACACACACACACACACACACACACACACACACACACACACACACACACGTGTGCTTATTAATGCATCTGATATCTGATTAATCAGAGACCCTGCCCAAAATTAAGACAATGCAGCCTGTGGCTGACAAATACTACTGTCGGAGATACAAACGATATATGCTTTTAGATCCCCTTCAAAAACACACATGCGCTGTCCAGGAATAAAACTGCAGGGATAAAGTGGGAGTTGTAGTAGGCAAAGCCTCAGGATCGTCAGGCCCAATCACTCAGCGAGAGAAGCCTGTTGCTACACTACAGCCAATCACTTGCATCACGTCCCAGATCTGTGGGGAGAGCCAATCAAATAAACAGTTAGCCTTCATTTTACGTCTATCGCAATAAACCAAATCCTTTATAAAATCTATACAGCCAAAAGTAAGTGGAAACCTCACTATGACACCTTTATGAGCCCATCGCAAAACTATTCATAATGATTTGATACCACTCATTGTAGCTATAACAACCTCCAATTTTCTGTGAAGCCTTTACATAAGATTTTGTGTGTCAGTGAGAATGTGTGCCCTTTCAGTAAAAGGAGCATCTGTGAAGTTACCAATTGTGAGACACGTATGTAGGACAAGACAGCCTGGCTAGCAATCGTAGTACCAATGTGTTACAGTTTATGACCCGTCACAGCTAGCCCCAGCCACAAGAGGGTGATATGGGCTTAGTGTCTCCCCTAACAGCAAAAGAAAAGAATCATTGAATTGTGGAGGCGTTTCGTATAAGTGAATGGTTAAATGCTTCTAGGTAAAGACAATGTAAGCTCAATCTGAGGAACTTTTTTGTAGGTAATCTTGTATCTTGTTCATTTGTTTAGTGAGTTTTTTTGTTCTGGTTATGTTTGCCTATAGGTGCGTGTCTCTCCCCCCACCCCTTCCCTTACTATGAACCTGCAGCTCCATTTGGTGCCTAAGGAGCAGGGTTACAAATTCATCCCCAAGGGGTTTAATTGGGTTGAGGCTAGAGTTCTGTGCAAAGCACCCGTGTTCCTTCATACTAATTCTGTAAACCTATATCTCGCTTTGTACACATTAGCACAGTCATGTGGAACAGTAAAGGAACATTTATGAAATCTTCCCACAAAGTTGGAAACGTCTCAGTTCTTGTGCTGATGCTGCTTTCAGAGGTAGCCTGAAACTATAGTGAGTCACAGAATAGATAACAGGTTTTTCCATTTCATAACAACAGTACTTACAGTTGACTAGGTCAGATGTAGCAGGACAGAAATCTCAGGAACTGAATAAAAATTTACGGAGCTCTTCAGAACGACTCATTCTGCAGTCAATGACTGTGAATGGGCATGTGCTTGCATGGGTCAGTGCTTAATTTGGTACACCTGTTAGCAACAGATGCAGCTGAAACATCTGATCTATAGGTCTCCACTTTCTTTTGTTGTACAAATACACATCCAAATGTGTGTGTGTGTGTGTGTGTGTGTGTGTGTGTGTGTGTGTGTGTGTGTGTGTGTGTGTACCTTAACAATACGGTCACTTCCAGAGGTGACCATGAGGCCTCTGGCTGGGTCTATGTCCATTTGAGAGATGCTGTGCTTCCCCTCATGGAATGTAGCCAAGGGCGTCCGACTAAAGAATAAACACATACGCGCACACACCATATGAGCCTATTACAGCTACAAAAGACCTGAAGCTGAACACTTCCCAGGTTTTACTTCAGAAATTGCCAGTTATCTCAATAGAATCAGCCATCAGATCGTTCAAACAATATTGGCAAATTATGCAAAAAGAACTCTGTTTCTGGCCTAATTCTGATTGGACTGAGCCAAAAATTGAAAACCAAAGGAAGGAACAGAGAATCTATTAATTAAAATGACAAAGACTGTCTATTACTTGAAAGTTAACAGTATATTCATAGAGGGCCATGTAACTAAACACAGTAAGGAGTGAGAAAGAGAAAAAAAAAATGTAAATCAGGACCCCCATGAGGTCCACATTTTTGCTCCATCTGTAGGTTTTGAGAGTTTGATTGAAGGTAGACAGTCTGGGAGTTGTTTGAAGACCACTGCAGTAAGTCCCTTGAAGATATGGATAACAGTCTATTTTTAAATAATAATAAAACCTTCTTCAGTGGTCTTCAAGTCCTCTGTCCTCAGGCCCTCCCAGACAGTCAGAATGGCTTAAAACTGTGTAAACAAATTAGGCCAAGAAACATCCAAAACATGTTTGATGTTTGTTGAGTACTTACTCTTCCTCTTTGATCGTGTTGTAGCAGTCATCACACATTCGCACCTGGAACTCGAATCCCATGATTGGGTATGTTGAGCGTTTAGAACTACACTTTCCACAAATTGCCTTACCACACTTCCTGCAGTGGTGCTTTAACACACAAAATGACAAACAATAGGTCACAAAGCAATAACATAACGTAAAATAAATGTAGAACAACCAACATTTTATTGTACTAAATTTTACAATAACTAACATTTTATTATACAAAAAAAATAATAAAATGAAAATAAAAATGGCCATCAATGTTCAGATAAACTGAGATACTGGTTAGCAAGGATATCAATTTTTAAGTCTTAAGTTACATAAAGCTGGAAGAAAAAGCTCCTTATTAAATGTTCCTTCTTAGTAGTCATGACCACAAACCTGTCGGAGCCCCAGGGTTTTTGTGTCCCACATTTGCTTGATGTTCCAAAAAAAGGGCTGGTCACACTTTTGACACGAGTCACTGTCTAACCACTGAGGAGCCTGCAATTAGAGGAGAGAGAAAACAGGACATATCACATTTAAATTAAACTCAGTAGAAAATTAATGATTTACAATGTCAACATACAAGAAAAAAAATGATCCAGGAGAAGTGTTTTCAGAGGCCACAAGAGAGCTCGTGTAAAGTGTGTGTGTAAAGTGACCATTCTGTCATACATCAACACACCACACAGTGTGAACAGCAGGGGTACCACAGCAGTGGGCAGTCTTGGGATTCAAACCCACGACTTTCTGATCGCAGGACGAACCCTTTAACCACTAGGCCACCAGCTGTCCTGCAGTGGTTGGGTTCACCTTGGATACAGTGATGTCAGTGACAACAAATGCAAAGGTTCCCATGGCAACTAGAAGGATGCTGAAGCTATTATCTAATTAACCTTCATATAAATGGGTTAAGTGTGTGCAATGCCCATGTGTTCCTATGACCTATATGGGTGTGCCATCAAAAAAAAAAAAAAAATCTGGGTCATGCTTGTTAAAGCAAAAAAAAAAAAAAAAGCAAAAAAAAAGCATAGGGTCCCTAGGAGAGGATCATAGTAAAGTTTGACACCATGATCACTATAACCGTAAGGTTCTAGTTAATGTTAAGTTTGTAATTAAATGTATTTATACAAAACCAAACAGAACCAACTAAAGTTTAAGCACACCAGACACAGTCTCTTGATGTTTAAAACCCGCCAAGTTATTATTTCCAAGTTAAGTCTTTGCGCATTGTTTTTGAACGTCTTTGGACGTGACAGTGTGAAGCTGAACTAACTGGGCTCGAATGCAAAGTAAGAATCTGAAAAATCTAACTTTTGTACAGCTTAAGTTGATCTGTTGAAATTAGGAATCAAATCATGAAAGGCTGAGGTCACACCATGTAGATTTAAAAGATACAAAGAGGATAAGAACTGTTCTGTATTAGTATAAAGCAGGGGTTCAGAAACTTTATATTCAAAGGTCCAAATCAAATTTCTAGATAAGGTCAAAGGTCTGGGATGACAAGTGATATGCTGATCCTTTTTATTAAATTTGCTTACAACATACAACCAAAAGAAATGGCGCCGTTTACTTATAATTGTTTGCTTGTGAACCTAATCCACTCTCACAGTAAAGTGACAGTAAAGTGTAATATGCTCTGTAGGTTTATGAAAAGATTTAACAATAACCATTAACTTAATTACTTTAATGCCTCAACAAAGTGGCGACGGGACATAACACCTCCTTCTCCGGTGACTCTTATAATGACGCAGGTATTTTGCTCACTCGTGCTCGCAGGACTGCACGTGAATGCCCGTTAGCCTTAGCGGACTTGCTAATGTGGACGCAAAGCCTGAGAATTTATGCGCACCAACGTTGCGTCACGCGTGCGCCGACTGACAACGTCGCTTCGGATTAATATCAGGCCAGGATCACCGTAAAAATCTAAAATATGTTTTACAAAACTAATACGTTATTGAAACATACATTTAATTGCATTGTATCAATGAATTCCTAATATGACGTGTGGACTGGGTCCGGAATAACTTGCATTTCAGTCTGGATATGGACTGGGTTCCGGATTTTGTGAATCGCTGCTATGAGGCTATATGACTATACAGTCTCAACTTTAAAACATCCCCAAGTGTCAGTGGCGCTATGAGTCTCAGAAAATCCAAAAACCTAATGCACTGTATCCATGTACCTCTTCCCGCTGTGCGTCCATGTTCCACACTGTGATGCCTCCATTGGCAGAGCAGGAAATCAGCTGCCTGGTGGGATGCATATAACGCAGAGCCAGCACCTTTTCACTGGGAGAGAAAGAGCAGGACCTTAAATACTATTAAGCTAAACAATCTGGCATGTTACTGCTATTTGACATGATGTAATTACTAAAGTCAAAGTGAAAAAGTGAAACCTTCAGAGATCCTTCAGAGAGAGTGGTGATAACCTAGCAACCCACTACTCGTATCACAGCAAATGCAAATTGTGAACAGTACGTTGTTATGAACATGGTTTGTTGACTACTAGTGTCCTTTTCTATTAATTTAAACAACAGAGCAGTGGGCTGTGTATGCATACTTACTGGTGTCCTTGCAAAAGTAGTGTGCGGCCCTTTCTTCCACCAATGTCCCACATAATCACACTGTGGTCTGACGCTCCAGAGAACAGCCATCTCTGTACAGGGTCCCACCACAGTGCACCTATACTACCTAAAGAGGACAAGAAAGGGAATGAATTTGTTAAGCAATAAACCACATTAACTAATCAAAAAGCCAGATCAATCAATTTTGCCAATTTACAAATGCCATATGCAACTCTGACAAACTTTGTAATGTATACAACCACTGTGTGACCTACTACAGTATCACCTGTGACGAATTAGTGTGAGTAAACAAAGTTACGAAAGCTGGGCATGTTCCAGTTTACAGGAATAGTGTGATTACTTCTGCAATTACACTAATAATTATCCTGTATTATGCTGAAAAGTTGTATTGGCCTTATTAATGTGTTATCACTTACACTGGTTAGAATTGTCACATTTAGCTGCTATAGAGCGGACTACTAACACACTCTGCTTCCAGAAAATACCACCCAGTTTTCCTAAAATCATTACACAAAGACTTTTAAGAACCCACCAACCAGCTATAAGATAAACCATAACATCACAGACATTTTTTTAGAGCACAAAAGCTTTAAAAAGCAGACGAAAAGGCAAATGTATAAGATTGTAGCACTTTTAAGGGGAATGAACTACGTATCAAATAAAGCACCTCAAATGAGATCAACCAATCCCGTTTTTATACATACACTATACATAGTGGGCAATTACATGCATTACCTTCGTGTCCTTTCAGAGTAGTGACTGTGGAGTATGTCTGTCCGTCTAATTTAAGCAGGGTGATCTGTCCCGAATAGTCACCGACAAATGCATGCTGGGTATCATTGTCATACCTAAAGAAGCAATCAAGGAAACTACTAAAAAGAGAAAATTGTGATGCCACACATATATACACATATAAAACACTACAAACACAAAGAAAAAGAAAAACACAAGAATGATTGTGCGCATGCACACACAGATACAATAGCATTACAAATATGCTAATTATCCCATGATGTAACACTTATTGACTTTTTGAGCAAGCTTAACTACTTTCCACTGCAGAGACTTTAGTTTTTTTAAAGGGGGAATTAATGAGTCCATATGGACGCTGAAGCACATTAACTGTCAGCAAATTCTAACTTGCCCTCCATACTGGTGTTCTGATAAACCAAAACACTCCCTGAGGACACATGTCATAATTTAATTAGGGATGTTCTGACTCCTCTTTTAGTAACTTAGTCTGACCTACACAATTTAGGCCAAGGTAACACTACACTGTCAGCAATGCTCCAGTAAAATCAGCTTGTAAACCGTATGTGCGTAATGTTACATGTGCGTAATGTTACGTGTGCGTAATGTTACTGGACTGGATATAACTGGGTACCAATTACTTGAAAAATCTATGGGGAAATCATACAAATTTTTACATGTGTACAATATTTCCACTCAGAACAGGTGGCTTCTGTTTAATTGGAATGTGAAATTGTTTTACAGCATTTTGGCTATCATGTGATGTTTCTCGAACACACCACAGAAGCCACTTCCTTCTCTCAGTTTTGAATGCACCGTTATTTTTAATGTCTGTTTAAAGGAGCACATAAGATGGAAAACAATATATAGAAACCAAGCTGCAAAAAGCTGCAAAAAGCTGTAAATTCACTGCTTTCATGAAACTATGAAGTCAAGTCATACAATAAGCTAAAATCATCTGCCCAGACTGAAATTAACAGAAGTGTTCCAGTCTGGACTGCTATTTGAACGAATCGCAATACAGATAGATGTAAATGGTACTCACATTTTGTGTGTTCATTTTTTAAAAGCCAAGTTAATCACAGTGGAAATGCAGGTTCTGTAATTATTACAAATTTTAATTTTACCCTGTTGTACACTGTAGATGCTTTGAGATTTTATTACTTTCTAAAAGCCTGTCCCACTGCTTCGGGTTTAGATAATGTTTGTTTATAACTACTCTATCACATTGGAGTAAACAGAGCACAATAAATTATAGATTCTATAGCTGCAAAAGTAAAATATATTTTTGTTCATTTTTAACCTTGAATATAAACCTAATTTAAAAAAAAATTAATGTCATTGCTGTAAGGGTTAAAAATGGAATGATGACAAACGCTGAGTTCAACTAACAAAAAGGCAAATTAATTCTGATCAGCCTTTTCAGAATAAGGCATTGCTGCATATGTGCTGCATATCAACACATGAAAGAAAAAAGAAAAAACGCATTTGGATTTTGATTCAGGTAACTGAAGGATACTGCAGACAGGTGGCCCACGAGCTGAAGTAGTGACGTCCCAACATGGAGCCGCTCTGGGTACACATCCAGCTTACACTCTTGTCATGCCCTGTACTCACCACCCACTGACTCTGCAAGGAAAACACCATGTCCGATACTCGACCCTGATGAGCTGAAACACACGGGCGAAACACAGCGTTTAGTAAGAGTGCTGGACTAGAAACATGTCATGTTAGGAACACGTGTCATGTTAGAAATACTGGAATATGATTTAGTGAAAAGGCAACAAAAGTACTTGTGGCGGTCACAACCAGACAGCCTAATGTCTAGGTCAGCAGCCAATCGATCAATACATTTCATTCAGAATTCCGATAAACCCCAAGGCTTAAATGATTATACAAGCTATCCGCTCTCATGGGTTCTCTATCACAGCTATGCTGGTGACAAAGCTATACCTGTCCTTCCCCCAAGACAACCACACCATCTCAGCTGGTCCATCAGACTTATGGCTATGGAAGAAGGATTACCACCTATACCTAAATCTTGCCAAGAAGGAACTTCTGGTTATCCCAGCAAAACTTTTTATCCATCACAATATCAAAATAAAAATTGCATCTTCACTCATCTCATCCAAGGTAGTGAACAACCTGGATGTCATGGTTGATGACCAGCTATCCTTCTCTTACCACATCATATCTGTGTCTCAGTCATGTCACTTTGCCTTATACATCATCAGGAAAATCAGGCCATACCTGACTCAGGATGTCACCCAATTTCTGGTACAAGGCATGGTTATCCTTAACCATGATGTCTACAGTGCCCTCCTAGTGTCTCCCAGCTTGCATGGAAAGACCCTTACAGCTGGTTCAGAACGCAGCAGCTCGGCTGGTCTTCAACCAACCCAAAAGGTCACATGTCACCCCACTGCTGATTGACCTACATTGGCAACTCATGGCTACCCGAACTAAGTTCAAGTCTAACTCAAGCGTGTCAAACTCTAGACCTGGAGGGCCGTGGTCCAGCACGTTTTGGTGATTTCCCCGCTCAGAAACACCTGGCTTACCTCACCAGCTAATTGTCAGGTTTAGTTAATGTGTTTGATGAGGAGAAACATCAAACTGTGCTGGACACTGGCCCTCAAGGACCAGAGTTTGACACCCCTGCACTAACTCTTACTTAGAGTGATATCTGGGTCTGCACCCAGCTACCTTAATCCTATCATTCAGGCCTACATCATCTGGCTCTGCCATCCCTACACACAAGGTAAACCCAATCCAGACTCTTCTTTTTTTGAGGTTTCCTGCTGGCAACCAAAGACAACCAGAGCAGAAGAATCCCTCCCCATCTTCATAAACCTCATTAAATTACTCAGTCTCTCTTTCTCTTAAACTGTAAATATTCTGATATTTGTTGTCTGCTATATTTGTGTTTTAGAAATTGAGGTAAATAAAGGTTTCATTTATTTTCACCAAGTTGTCGAGAGTTTATTCTGATACTGCTTGATGCCAAAATCTACATCAAAAGAATTCACATTTGTTAAACAACTCAGAGCTCAAATAGTTAATACTGCCATCTTTGCCAACATTCGCTCAGCATATTCAAGACTTCCTACCAAAATGTTCATTTGTGTGTGTGTGAGTGAAAGTAAAATTAGATCCGCGGAGTCCCTCGCTGTCTTCAAGCGCAGCCTGAAAACCCACCTCTTCAAAGAGCACCTTTGTGACTAACCGTGTTTCATTTCGCTTTCTCCTACTAATAATAAAAAAATAAAAAAATAAAAAAACTCGACCGGTATTGTTTAGGTGTCATTTGTCGGGAGTCTAGGTTTAGTGAGCATGTAGTAACTTGGTTGAACAATGGATGTGATCTTGAGTTAAGCTTTACAGGTTTAAGAAACAGATGTAGACGACTTAAGCACTGTTGTACGTCACTCTGGATAAGAGCGTCAGCTAAATGTCGTAAATGTAAATGTAACTGTAAACTAGGACTCTGCCTTATACGTTTATTGCTTAATGCTTCATAACAGTGTTATGGAACAAAATGTCCACTTATGTACCCCCGTATGTACAATGTCAATAAACCATCTTCTCACAATTACAGGCATAAGCTATTTTTTAAATATACAAATACCACTTTAAGCTATATAGGTACCACTGATTGGAATGCTTACACATGCATGATAACAGGCCGAAAAATGTCCATAGTGGTCCAAAGAAATAATGTTCCTTTTTTTCTGAGATTCATTCCCACTGACTTCCTGCAGGGGCAGATTTTCATTAACATGTCCAGAAGACACTTGAGCTGTCTTTAGAGGCTCCCTTCCCTGTCTGGGTGGTCAGATAAGGGGACAGAGGTCAGAGAGTATCTGCAGACAAACACAACATGTCAGCAACACAGAGATAAAGATCCGCAGCAGGGCCAAGCTCCGCTCATGACAAAAATCTGAAGGGTGATTTTAAGGACAACCTCTCACACACACACACACACACACACACACACACACACACACACACACATCATACAACCCCACAGGCCCAGTGCTGCATGCACACACACTGCTCAAACCACCAGAAAACCACACTTGTCCATGAGCGTTTTACTGGCCCAGTCTTTGTCTCAAGCACACACTTGATCCAGACCGCTGTGACAAAACTGCAGCGTCCACACCTCTGGATCTTTAAGCTGGCCCCGGCGAGAATCCTGTCCTCTCAGAAGCTCTGAACCTTCAGATGGCTTCACACAAAATTAAAGTCATACTGCTGTGCCAGAGAACCATCACCTTTGTGCACACAACAGACCATTCAAAAGGTGCCAGCTGCTGATAAAGTCCATGGCTTTGCCAGTCTTGCCCAGCAGAGTGTCAATGTGCATGTCAAATCACTTAGTTTGCTTTACTCCATATGCACAAGCACATATATTCTTTTCAGATATCTGGTAGAGCAATAGAAATCAAAATAAATGTCACATTAATATAACAGGGCCATAGGAGGCTTTTGACAATTGTATCTGAGTGTCACAAGACCAAATTCACGGCAATAAATTCCATATTCAGTCAAAACTGAAAGCAGGTTTCCATCCCATATTTCCATCCCAAGGTGCAAAATATGGGATGGAAACCCATCCCATATTTTGCACCTTGAATTGTCCCTGGGAATCAGAACATCTGCAAAATGATTAAATGGACATGTATTAGTAAGTTAGTAATATTAGTGATTTAGGGGTATATTAAAACTAATAAATCAGTAATATGGGGGTTCTTGTGTGATGCTGCCATCACATGTTCGATCCCTAGTGGTACCGCAACCAACCAGGGCTGAGAATCCAAGACAGCACAGGTGGCTTCGCTCTCTCTAGGAGGGCAGAGTGGTCCTCCCTCTACCCCATCACTCGGAATGAAGCTAGCCAGTGTGGCCAGCTATTAACTGACCTAACAGAACTGATAGTTACTGTTCTTCTCCAAGCATATTGAGCTGTCCAATGATGTTGCATTAGTGGCAGTTTGAAAAACTCTCTGCAAATGACTTGGAGGAACACTGTGCTGATTTTCACCCTCCCAGTGTTGGTGGTATTGAATAATTGAGGAGATGCTATTGGGTGCAACTGGGGAGAAAATTAGGAAGAAAAAAAATGAACAAACAAAAATAATAATAATTGAATGAATAGTGTTTGTACTGATCACTGGACTTAATTAATTGGTCACTATTAAATTTTAACATTTGCATTTTCTGCTTTATGTGCTGCAAACAAGGCATTTTTATTTGAAGCAGGGCCTAGGTTGCTTGCATACAAAGTACTTATCTTGCTCAAATGCTTTGAAAATTATTTAGAAAAAATATACTTGAGTTTTGAGTCAAATACAAACACCAGAAATTCTTTGCTGGACTCAGGCAACTCTGTATGCCTCCCTCATTCTGTTTTAATGCTCAGCGAATATGCATGTCTGTCCATACATGGAGCCAGTGCTATCAATCATTTTAATGCCAGGCTGCGTTGAGCACACATTTCACTGTTATGTCTTTTATTGGGCCTTTTATTGGGCCTGTTCCTTCATTCTTATCACCTTGGACAGTCCTACACCAAGGTTCATGCTTTTCTGGCTTCCATCTGCCCTGTGCTAGCTGCAGAACCTTCTTGGATATTTTATTTCAGTCTAGGGACGAGCATGTGACTGACATTTGAGAGCAGATTCTTTAATGATCTGGAACATCTTTATGGTGGACTTATGAAAACTTTTTTCCTCCCCCCATCACTTCCTTTTGTGCAGATGTCTGTCTGGGGGAGGGCCGGTGGTCATTTGGCAGGACAAACACTGCTGTCACCACTGCTCCACTGAGCCCATAACGGTCATCAGAGGGAGTAATGGGGTCATTAGCAGTGCTCCAGATATTGGATCTGGGGTCAGCCAGGAGAAGGGGCATGGGACCCTGGCTGTTTGCTTGCTTCAACATGACATCCATCAATGAAAAATCCTTTGGCTGCAGGATGTCAGGTTTGTCAGTTTAGCTGGAAGTGGATCAATGTGCTAGAGAGATGTGGTAATTGATCTTGTTTCTGTTCTGAAAATGTACTGCAGGAGATTTTTTATTTTTTTCTACACTGAATATGAACATTTGCATGTTCTGAGGTACTAAGCTAATGGCATGTAAAGGCCCTATTTGAATATGTTCAGTGGAGAACCCCCAGGACCTCCTAGGCTAGCCTACGCTTCTAGGATAGTTCTCTTGTGCCAATGTTCTTGATTCCAGTCCTGGAGGGATGGTAATTTTCTGCTCAAATAGACCAAACAATATAATACTTCTCAGGTTTAGTTGGTGTGTTTGACCGGGGAAACCACCAAACCTTACTGGTCATGGCTTTCCATGAGTGGATGAAATCAATTTTGTTGTTAAAAATGGAAAATAGCTTTGGCTCTTGACTGTAAGAGTCACTATAAAACTACAGCAAAGAAGCTCAAATACATGTTCATGATTCAGATTAAATGTATAGACTGCATTCAACATGCTTCAGATGTCACACGTTTAATCTGGAAGAGACATAAAATGTGCACCAGTGCTGGATAACGCACTAAATGAACTTTATCATAGAGCTCACTTTTTAATGTTGTTTTCTGACAGATACAGACCAAACCTTAAGATCAAACTGAAAATTTACTTTATAGTCAAGGTTTACCACTGTATATCTTAAACCTTCACCAAACTCAACAAAACGAAATTGTTTTGCAGTTTTACATAGCTTTTGAAGAGTCTCTTCCTTTCCCTACACCTGATCTGCCAGATGGATGGTACATCAGAAATAACCCACCATCATTATTTTCATCCTAAAAACACAAATGGCTGCTCTGCTCTAATAGATCAACAGCAACATATCAAGACATTCATTAGAGATTTTCAGACTGCAAATAACGCTTTTGATAAAATCACAGGTCTGTTTGTGAGCTAGTATTTTTTTTCCAAGTGACTATAATTAACATTTTTCTTTAACATGTTTTGTCCTTTTCAATGTTCTATTGAATAGCGTCACATTTGAGCAAAGATGCTCTTCAAAGAAAAATAAAAGTTATCGCAGATAACACCTCTTGTTTTTCCTTAAAGAAGTAAAAGAAGCGTGTTTATTTTTAGCCACTGCATAAAGGCAGATGAGCATCATCTGAAGAACTGTCATAAATGGGTGTTAAAGGACTCCCAGGTGCTGATGATCCTCAGCAGCTCTAATTTATTAATATACACAGAGGGTGTCTGAAGGCAAACGTAATAGGTAGGCACATGTCACTCATTGTTAAACGACACTTGGGCTCTCGCTTTGCGCCTAAAGCTTAATGGATGTTCTTGAATCAGCGGGTGAAAAGGGGCCAGCGCAAAACGGTCATATCCATTAAAAAGATGGATTCTAACTCGTCCCCATTGAAGCTGATTAAAGGTTATAGAAGCACTGGCATTTGAAATTCATTTGCCCCGTCTTTTTTTGGGGGCTGCCGAGAACAGTTGGGTATATTGGCAGCTTGTGACATTTGTTAAGTCAGCTTCCCCTTTTTTCACCCTGAATCTTAAAGGATGGGTGTTTTCTTTCCCACAGAGGGATCCCCAAGAGTCCAAGGCTTGGGTGTGGAGAGTGCATGGTCATCTTCACTTTGCTCTGTTTACAGTACATGCCTGGATATGAAAAAAGCCTACAAAGCAGATAAGCTAATCAAACTTTGCAGAACTTGAATGCTTAAAATGCTGCTTTAAGTATCAACAACTTCAGAGTTTGATGTCAAATTTGAAGACACAGCATTTCAGCCCAATGTGGAAAATGCAACCAAAGTTTGATCACAGAGGCATACACGTACAGTAGATTAGTGGGGAAAGAAAGGCTTAATGCATTTTAGCTGAATCTGTTCAACCTGCAGTTCTTGCGCTCATGCATGCTAATCACCCCAGCTTTCAGGGAAGGAATACAAGTTGTGGCTAGGAGTTCATTTGAGGTGCTACACTCAGTCCTCATGCTTTCTGGGAAGGTACATATGCCTCTACACCAGTTAGCTGACAAAACGGGCAGTGAGTGTTCACCAGCAAGTGTGCTGAACTGCCTAGAGATGTGGCAAACGCGACATTTCCAAAAGAGGAGGCATGTGCTTCCCCTTACCAGGTTGATGGCATGTGATAGGAGAAGATCTAGCAAGTGGGTAAATTGAGGAGAAAATTGGGTAAATATTTTTAAAAATGTGTAAGCCAAGTTATAACTTAAAGATCAGGTTCAAATAATCAATACTATTGTCTCTTCTCTCCTGCCCACATCCCAGAAAATAATATCAAGCATCAAGCCAAACCCTTTTATGGCTGTCAAGATAAGTTAAGGAACTTGTGCAGGGCTCATAGAAGGTCCTTTCACTGAGAAGCACATAACCTGTCAATTACACGCTGAATAAATGTTATTTTGACAGCACACCTCAGCCGCCTACCCTGGAAATTCACAGAAGCACACTATACCTGGGTGGTCTGTTGCATTGTGGAATAGTAAGCAGCACTGAGAAGCACTGGGTGTAAATCTCCAAGGATTACAAGGCTGCCAAAGCCTGGGTAGCCCTGTGTAGTTAGAGTGGCTTGCCTAGCCAACACAGCATACAGTCCCATTTCGTCCACAGAAAATAGGTATGCTGATTTTAACGATCATGCTCCACTGGATTCTCTAAGGGCAGATGCAGCGGTCATTCTAATGCATGTCAAACACATTGTGGTCAGCTTTGGTGATGAGACACTGTGGAGATATAAATGAGGTTTACAGGCGAGTTGTGGTGAACATGAGAGAACTTAAACCTATGCTGGTATTGACAATGTCCTTGTGTAGTGGTCCATTTTGTGACTTTTACCACCCTTTTAATGGGCTACCAGCAAGCCAGTACTATGGAATAGATTTGCCTTCAGAAGACCATATTACCAAACTCAAATCATCTGAACAAAGGAACTGAAGGATAAAGAGAAATAGAATAGAGGGTCAGTGCCTGTTTCCTTACACAAGGAACCTCTGAGCTCAGATTAAACCCACCCTGAAAGAATTTGGTCATTGCCAATTCCAACCCACAGGTCAGGAATCTCTCTCTCACACTATAGAATGGAGGGAGTGGGAATGAGAGCAGAGTACCTCCTTCTCTCAAGCCAATTGCCAAATCGTGCAAAGTTGTAGGAAGCTCCCATTTTTCATAGAGGATTTCAAGGAGGTGCTGATTAAAAAAAATAAAGATATCAGAAATGGTTTGCGATTGGAAAAACATTTCTGACCAGCATGGTGTGGAGGAAGATTCACATGCAGGTAAAAATGCAAGCTTACAAACTAAGCTTATTTTGTAATCAGAATGGAGCCACTGTAGATAAGCTAATTAGCTCATAAAAATGAGTATGGCCAGACCCTGCATGTTACTCAAGAGTGCTCCCAGTGTTCCCTAGCACCCTCGAGGATTCTTGTTCTATATGTTGACATCACCGGTATGGACAGTGTAAGAAAGTTGTTAAGCCTCGTCTCATAATAGGGGGGCCAACACATTGGACAAACACATCATTATCTAATCTGCACTTTCCTTTGATAGTGATTTTCATGAAACTGGAGATGGGATTTTCAAATCTACGTATAAAAATCAAGGAAACCAGAGCAAGTGGGTGACTGCATCAGAGCTCTGCAGTAGCAGATGGTTTTGGCGGCACTCCTTGCGAGATGACAAGTGGGGCCAGGGATCTGCTGATGAAGCTACGATACAGTGAGCTAATGCGTTCAAGACCTTAGCACAGCAAAAATACAACGAGCACTGACACCTCATTTCACTTAATAAACACACTTAACTTAACGACAACATACCGCATGTGTACTGCTCAATGTGGGTGGCTACAGTGGACGAGGGTGCTCCAGAGACGATGAGGCAGCACACATGTACTTAACAAACTGCCAAGTTCCTGTCATGCTGATGAGATATACATACATACATACATACATACATACATACATACATAGACAGATGGACAGATAGATAGATAGATAGATAGATAGATAGATAGATAGATAGATAGATAGATAGATAGATAGATAGATAGATAGACAGACATGCAATAGTGAGGCACTTGCAACTTTGCTTTCAACAGTGATTGCATGTTTCATCCTAGGCTTGTTAACCTGAGCTACAGAGAAAGATTTTCAGAGTGAAACATGCAGCCACCATGGATCCCAGCAGGTCAGTTTGAGCATCCTGTCCTATGCCATGTTAGCAGAACAGCTAAGTAACATTTAAGAAAAAAGGTAAACCTACACCCGTCTCTGTCAAGAACCATGTTTGTAAAAGAGATTTAAGAGTGTGGAGAACCTATTAGGCTTAAGGAATCATCACACATAATAAAGCAGTAGTCACTATCCACCACCAGCCCCTTTAAATCACACTCATGAATCTGAACCAGTCAATTAGTCATTTTCTAGAAGTTGACAGGCTAGGGCAGGTGTAGCATGTGTAGTTGGAACACTACAGAAAGCAAGGGTGGTGATCATTTACAGAAAGCAAGGGTGGTGATCTTCACTACAACAAAAATAGTTCTTCATAGAACCATCCACAGACCCAAGCAGAAACATGTTGGGGATCAGGTTTTCAAAATTAATTTAATTTGCCAGATAATGCAGACACCCTAATCAGTAGACCCTGCAATCATGTTTCACAGACCAAACATAGCACCCCAAGGCAACTAAAAGATCCATGGAATTGTTTTCTAGGGAACCAAGCAGGGTTCCTCTTTGGCATTGTACAAAGAACCCTTGGACTTGTTAAAAGAGGAAAAAGCTCATGGCATTCACTCCCTGTGTGGGTGGTACTCACAGAGAAAACGAAACAATGGCCCAAAAGGGCACCACAAATGTACCCAAACACAAAAGCCCTGCTTCTTTTAGAACAAACTGAGGGGTTATCTGCGGCCATAATATTGAGACGAGGCTCTTTGCGAAACCAATCTAAGCTGTGAATATCCACTGCTGTGCTGCAGTTTGTTCTGTAACTGCCATTAGCGCATTCAGAACCTCTCAGCCCGGAGCCTACAGACTATTCATGATGCTGCATGCAACCAAATCGAAAAGTGGATCCCACTGGTCATATCTGAATCAGCCAGCTGATGGAAGATTTATAACATTATAAATGGAAGAGTTATATGGATGAGTTTAACATTTTCTCAGACTTGTCTTCATTTAGAAAAAAAAGCAAGTCACCATCATGTCATGAAACGCCTCAGCTTTAGAGTTAATTTTAGCTCGCAAGGAAGTAAAACAAGTAAAAGGCCTCCAGAAATGAAAGGGGAGCTAAAATAGACCAGCATTTGTCATAATCCTTCAGAGTAAACAACATGAGAGATCTTCTCCCCTTGCCTGATAAATGGCTAACGGTGTCATCAATTTGTTTGATCCTGCGCTCGCACACAAAGTGCGGCACCCTCCCCACTACCATCTCCAAGTGTGTTTTGTGTGTTGCTGTCACAAGCTGGCATGTTCCTCGGCCTTAATAAGACCAAGCAACACGGCGGCTAATGAGAGTCCCGATCATAGTGAACATGATAAATGTGTCTGCATTATTTTAAACTCAAAAATACCTTCCCCATTTTTCATTCTCTAAACTGACACTCTAATTGACTGCCTTGACATCTTTGTTAAATACAAATCCTGCCACAACCATCTTTTTAGAGAGTAATTAACTAGCTATTTATAAAATATATATACATTTTTCACACTACTGATAAGATTATTATGCTCTCTCTATATATTCTTTGGGTAATTAAGACAGTATCACACAGTATCACTAATGCAAAGCACCATTTTTCCATTCTTTTTTGCATTCCATTCTTTTTAGGGTCATCTGAACATCTGGATGTGTGTGGTGTGGGGGGGACTCAAAGGAAATTCAAGTATAACTTCCGAATTGCTGTGATTTTAGCATGGAATTCATGCATCTGTGGGAAATATTGCTCACCTCCAGCCACAGCATCTGCCACTAGCCCTATAGCAAAATACTTTTCATTATTGTCCAGCACAAGAAGTTGAGCAGGGGCACCGAACTATAACATACTACTGTATATAACTTGTTCAGTTATTTTGCTTTTGAACTTATGTAGTGTAAATATATATTAAATAATTCACTGTAAACCTGCAAGACAAAAAGTTTGAGCATCTCAGTTTTATTCCATTTATTGTTGGACAGTTTCTGACCACACTCACACTGACACTGTGCATAGCCATAGATGGGTTACAGCAGCAAGGTGGACTGACAAGGTGGAGGTTTTCCAGGAAAGGAGATGCTGAGTTTATTCATTTGCTGGAATGCTGCTGTCCTTTGCTCATTCCTGACTCAAACTACCTAGACACACTTCTGGCATGAATCTATAAGAATGCAGACAACATAAAATATTTTAACAGTCTTGGGAAATAACTGTCAATTTATGCCCGCCAGCTGTGTTCATTTGAAGCACAGGAGATATGGGAATGACTCTGACCTTGACAGGAATGAGAAACATTTATTGCATAATGGCAAGTAGAATCTAACAGGAAAATGGAGTAGAAATCTTATCCCTGGCGTTCTGACTTCAAATTGAAAAAGGGGCCAGAGCTCACTAAGCTTTAAGCAGAAAAACCACTGCCAAATCCATCGCTCGGGTTGTAAGACAAATGACAGTCCTGGGGCATGACCAGTCATTGAAGAACAAGACAATTAAGACCAGAGTCTCAGAAGACTGAACGTTACACTTTCCCCAATCACCTGTAACGCATAATTATACCACCCTGAGCTGTCAACAAATGCTAAATGAAGGCAATATGAGGACAGCCTCATTTTGTATTAACATTTTATGAAATACAATATTGACCAGCTTTTGAGTAACAAACATCAGCTGGTCAAAAAGTTTAGAACAAAACAAATATCTTGAATTGAAAAGGTGATTGTTTTCTGAACAGTCCAAATGATCAATTTTTTTTCCACAAAATACAATTAAGGGACACTTATCCTACGTTTTTTAAATTCACAAAGTCACAAATGTTTGCATGATTGTATGTACCAAAAACTGACCACTTTCCAACCTCTTAAAGATTAAACAGACATTTTTTGAGACTATGCCTTTAACACTAATATATGTCAATGACTTCTGCTCCAGCTGGCTGTTCTATAAGGGGCCCCATTTAAAAACAAATAAGAAGAAACACTCCTTATAACTTTAGCATGAGTAGGCAAGGCTAAAATACAGCAGGGAGAGCAGGGGGGTGTATGTTATTAGCAACAGCATCATGTTACAGAGATTCAACTCACATGAACATCTCTGATACGCTTTAAGGTATCTTTAAGTCTATATGCAGCTAGGCTGGGGGGCTACAACACAGAGATTAGCATTTTAACCCATTTACCTGATTTAGCTTTTCAGCTAACTACTACAACCTCTGGAATTTCAGAAGATATGGCTTTCCAGGAGCTGAATCGGATTCGCCTGGTTACCAGCAAGTATAGTGAAATTTACTGGAAACAAACTTTCAGTTTGAGATGAGCTTCAGATGCTTTCAAACAAACCCAGCAACTCATTCTAATGCTGCACGTCTGCATTCCCTGAATTTGTTGTCTACGGAGTCTCTCCAATTAAGAATGACAGATGGGGCTTTGGTTTGACAGCGGAAAAGGAAGCAGACGGCATGTGATTTTAGAGTTTTAGCTTCACTAAGCTTGGACCAAACATGCTAACAGATTTCAAAGCCCCGTTACCGTTGAGGTAGGTGCCCTGTCACAGGCACTGCTACGTTCCAAAATGAACATAGCTTTTTTCGTCTGCTAGTGATGTATTCCTTTGAGAAGGAGCTTTCTGGAGCATGGTGATAACCTGGTATTATCACCATGCTCCAG
>JBBJLS010051694.1:0-13352 GCA_037577275.1 Bryconaethiops microstoma
CACTACTGTCCAGTAGTAAACAGGTTTTAAGTATAATTTTCCCAGGTGCCTAAGACTTTTGCACAGTACTGTATATAAGTGGGTCATTGAAAGAAATCTTTCTTTCTGCGTATGAAAAAGTATACTCTGCATGACATAAGAAAATTTTAACGCTTAGGAACTGAATGCTTTTAACCTGTTTCACGTCTCCTTATGCTTTTTCAGAGGGCAACACGAATACAAAATACCACATACTCTTCAGTCACATGACTTTTGAGGTTTATCGGACAAAGAGGAGAAATGAAAACAACAGCAAGCAAGTCTAGACAAGTGAAAAACCATAATAGAGGAACTGTCACACTATTGTTTACTAGCCCAAGGCAAAAGAAATCTGGATTAAAATGCATAAGAAACACGGTGATATATTTCCCCGATTATATTTCTTGATATCTTTATTATTAAGACAAAAAATATTTAATGAATGAACCAGTGAACTCACACAATAGTAAATTGTGAATAAAATGGTACTCAAATCTTGATCAAGCTCAATAAAGCAACTGTGAACAAAAAGTCTTATGAGGATGCTAGAATGCAAAGCTCCTTGAATTTTCATTAGTTGCTTAAAAAGAATGCATTGTTTTTATTAAAATGTCCTCACCCATCAAGAACCACATTAATACAAGCTTATTAATGTAACCACATTAATATAACCACATTAATACAAGCATATTAATACACATGGAATTAATGCTGTTAACATATGAAGACTCTTTAGGATAAAGAAGATGAAGTAATAATAACATAAGGATAAATTGTACAGGTGGACAGGTGATCAATCTATTCCAGACTTTTCATATAACATTGAAAGGAAAATGAGTCTTAACTTCCCTTCTGAATTCAGTCAATTTTGTCTGATGTGGATCCACAGGCTAATTGGCACTGACATTATATACAGTGAGGCCACATGTTACAAATCAAACAAAATCAAGGAATCAGTCATCTGTCAGTTATGAGTCATCTGGTTAATATACGGAATATTATACATGCCTTTGATAAGCAGGCCATCTGTTAATGATACAAAACAGAACTAATTATCAATAGATGACCAGTGGAATAATCAGGGAACCAAAACCCAAATGAAAAACAGAAAAAGTAAAACAGGAAAGTTAACTGAACCATCAGAAAATGTGATGCAATACTCAGGGTTAGCCCTGTCTGTATTAAACACTACAAATATACTGGAATTGTCCTTGTTGTCCACCACACTGTGGCAGATGACCCCTGGGTCAGAGGGATCCACTGCAGGGGGAGCATAGATCCCTTTTCTTCCTACAGTAAAGATGCCTGTTTCAACTCGACCCAGGAACATGACCTTTCATCCTCTGGCATCTGCCTGACATCTCTTCTGAGCACATGATGCATCAACATAGAAGTATATGCGTCTTCCCTGAGCTACAAACCAAAAAGAGGTAGGGCAGTCTTGAGTGAAAGACTATAAATTACTTAAATGCACATGAAAATAACTCTAATCTCGACAGCAGGAAACAGCACATTTTCAAACAAAAAAATTAAACTGTTCTTTGCCTTTCTTGAGCTTCTAGACTGCAACACTCACCAGTTTCATAAGAGAAGAATGTTTCCGGTGGCCTGAAGAACCCATTTGTCTTCACCTGTCCCACGTATGCATGCTTGAGACCATAAAACAGAAGCATTACCTCTCCACTGATGACTAAGGAGAAACGCTTCTACAGGTTCCTGTTTTCAATCCTCTCAATCTATACCAGTGGAACGCATAAAGATAATGAATATGGCATTGTGTCTGTGCGTATGTGAGACACATTTTTCAGAATGCACATTACAGACCTAATAGTTCAACGAGCACTGAATATTGAATAATTAAATACACAGTTTCAAGATTGTTCAGTCATTAGGCTACATTGTATAGTTTAAAAAATGTTTTTAGCAATCGTGATAACATCGTTTGTCACGTTTTGGCTTAAACCAGGTAGTTTGGAGTCACAGGTGCAGGTAAACATTGTAATGATAAAGGTTTTATTGAAAAAAGAAACAAGAAAACAAAAGTAGCACAATGGCCAAAGACTAAACTTTAAACAATTCTAGAAACTAAACTTAACAAAATTACAAAGAACAAGAAAGATACTTCCAAGACAAAGTCTTTCCAAGAAACATGAGATCATACCATGAACATTCAATGCCTCTCAACAGACCACCACCCTGTGACAGTTTATATACACCTATTGGACCAATAGGATGAGAAGAGTGTGATTGGGATAAATCATGCTCAGCTATGAGACATGATTAACCCCATGACTCGAGACGACCCCTGTTGGCCACAGGCTAGAGGAGCGACTCCTGTCCTCCTCAGTGGCTCCCTCTGGCGGCCGTGAACCAGAACTACAACAAAGACAAGTCCATGTCCATTTTAAGGCAACTCTTGGTTGCAGGGTGAAGGAGAGTAACCAGTCCCCCTCTATAGCGCCCTCTGGAGGCCGTAGAGTGGGACTGTTACATCGTTCCTGTTACTGATCAACTGTCACCTTTACTTTATTGTTTCTGGATGACTATTTGTCCATCCTTTTCATTTGAAGAAACACACGTTTTAGCCACCTAGACTATTATTTAGATATTTTTGCAGATATTCAGTGTTAGATACAATATATTTTCTAGGACACTTTAAGACAATTACAATTCTTTTATAATTGCAGCAAAATTCTACACATAGCAGTAGATAAATTGCAACTGAAATGCTTATGTAGTTATAACCGCACAACCTAACAATATCATTTGAACAATATTGCAGTCTAGCATATTCAAATAATGTATAAATCAACATTACATTTTGCACACTCATATTTTATAGTATACCTTTTTATAATCTTGCTTGATAATGTCTCGCTAAATCTTCTCTCGACTGAAAAGTACTCCAGTGAATCAATTTTTAATTCCAATTTTTAAAATTTTTCCTCTTCATTCATACACCACTTTCCCAGTAAACCATCCACTGTGAAAGAATATATTATATAAGACAGTCACCCAACCGAAATAAGTGGGCTGAGTGAAGTTTATCTTGTCAGTTTAAAGGCAAGACACAAGACACTCATCTGCAGAGAAACTTCTTCTGGTTCTGTCTTGAGAACTGCCATGCAGGAAAGCATTGATCCTAAGGACTTTAGAAACTCAAATCTGTGTCTATTGTATCAAAGCTCTAGTTCTAAAATAAGGAAACAAAATTGGAAATTTAGTGTGCTATATTGCATTTGGACAGAAGCAGGTCAAGCTTCATGTCATTTTAGGTCAAATGTTATGTTAAATTAGTCTAACTTTGATCAATTATTCAACAGGTTTTTTTGTTGTCCACCAGAACATCAGTTCAAGGCACTGATCACAAGTTGATATAATTGGGTTTCAGAAGGATCACTCACAAGACTCTCCAACTTATTATTTTATTCAGAAAAATAAAACTTTGCCTGGTTGCCTGGACAAATGACCAACACAGCAAAAAAGGGTTAACTGATAAAAATGATATGGCAAGAATTTTTATTTGAAGCCTGTCATGCCTATTTATTGTGATGGTTGTTTAATTTGTGTATTTGGGACTTTTAAGTTGACAGTGTTTACTGGGTGTTGGTTTAATGTATTAGTTACAACTAGCTGGGTTGCGTTTAAGTTTAGTGAATGTGTTTGTTTATTGGTTCTTGTCTTTGTTTTGTAAATATTTAAGGAGGTTTTGGTCCATGCACTGTTGACGGTATACCGTTATCTTATGTTGGTGTGTGGTTTCGCTTCTTTTTGTTTGAGGCTTGAGTCCTGTTTCTGGCCATAGTGCCTGCTTTTATTTTGGGTTTTGGAAAATAAAGTAAAGTCAAGAATGTAAGTTTGTGTATGCGCATGCCCTCATTGGGGAGAAAGGGGAACACATGACAGAAGCTATTTGCTTGTACAGAGAAAGGTTATGATTGTGTGATGATTTTGTGCATGTCTTTGCACACTGTATCAATTTTTGAACTCCTCCATATTCATTTGCTTTTGTTGATTTAAAAATATGCCAGGTTCCAATTTGGTGTCTGGTTAACGAGCACCGTTTTTGATCATTCCATCACTCCAATGGATTTAAAAAAAAAATCTTTATCATATATATATATATATATATATATATATATATATATAAGCAGGTGGACAGGTGGTTATGGTATTCACCCTGTTTATCATATATATAAAATATAAGCAAGTGGACAGGTGGTTATGGGATTCACCCTGTTTATCATATATATAAAATATAAGCAGGTGGACAGGTGGTTATGGGATTCACCCTGTGATCAGAAAGTCATGGTTTTGAATCCCAAGACTGCTAGTGGCACCACTAAGTATCCTTAAATAAGGTACCGTCCCCACACACTGCTCCCCAGGCGCTGTGTGTCTGGCTGCCCCTGCTTCACTTGGTGAATGGGTTAAATGTAGAAAAAAGAACTTCACACTGTTCACACTATGTGCTATGGTGTGTACACAAATGACAGAATGGTCACTTTACTTTACTTCCTTACTTTACTTTGATAAGAAATATTTAAAAAAAACCATTTTATTTAGATGTATTTTGTCATTGCAAGGACATCAAGGACATACTAAGCTAATATGAGCTGACTTAAATAAAAACAAAATGTATTAAGAGCAAATAATGATTCAATTTCATTTAGAAATGACCCATTAACCCTCAATCTTTATGTATTCAAGTTTCACAACAATGCATGTCATAAAATAAAACATTTTACTAGAAAAATTAACCTCTAACTAAAAATATAACATACATTTTTTTGAATAAACAACACTGACTCGTAGGACCTCTGGGCGATGCTGTCTCCTGTGACAGTAGGCAAACCCTGTTGGCTCCCTGTCAGTTCTCCTTGGGTGACTCAGAGGGAAGTTTCTTGTTGTTCCTGCTTTGTAGTACTGTTTCTCTTCTCCACAGCTTTCCTGTTTAGTAATTTCAGGATGAGGTTCTTTGGTATTGTGGTTTTTGTGTCGCATGGCTCTTTTCTCTGACGTGCAGTTGAGCTGGGCGAAGAGCCTGGCGAAGAGCTCTCTTTAACAACTCTGAGAAAAGAAAAGTTTCTCAGAGTTGTTAAAGAGAGTGTTAAGTGCTGGGTGTCCAATCAATGTATTAAATGTATTATTGCATCAACGTGTCACCAGCTTTCCCCAATCTTTTCCAAAAACGGCTTAAATAGGTCTCGTATAGCATTATCATTGCGTGGGATTTCCTTCATGATATCTCTTGTATTGATAATGCACTTGTGTTCACCCCAAGTCTCTACAAGAAGAATCGCGACTGAAGCTCTGTCTTGACCATCCAATCTACCAGCAAAGATTTTCCACTTCCCTGCACTTCGCAACAGGTTCTTCACTTTTTTGAACTGTTCGTCATTTAGTTCGTCCAGTATGTTGTTGAGATTCAATGTCCAGTCATTCAGAGAATCTGGATGAAGTCCATGGTGAGGAGAAAAGACATTTGATATATAAGTATTAATAAAATTATTAAACTTATTAATAAGCACAAACGCGTATATTGTTAACTATTCATATTGAGTTATTTTTTAACTTGGAAAGCAGGTTGCTTATTAACAAATACATTTCAGTTTCAGTCTACACAACACTTCAAATCTGAGTAAAATATTAGTTTGTTCTAAGATAAGAAAACTTACTCTGTAGTTAATTATACTTTTACCATTTACAGTGGGCCAGACATGAAATTCTCACAACTTTTTAAAATAACATGTAGCAAGCCAAGAAACACTGTGGCGGATTTTCACTTGAAGTATATTAGTTGACGTGAATCAATACATTACTATGTGTTATTTTTACTGGCAAAGTAATAATAATACTGGTTACAATACTGGCTGCCACACAGCTGACTGAGGCTTAATATCTCTTTTTGCGTTAAAAACAGAATGAGCTCTGTAAATAAACAATTAATTACTCCAAGTAAATGACTGGGACTTTACACAAATTTTGCTGTTTAGTGTTCATTCATTTGGTAATTAAAGAAAGCAGTTATGAGTAAATAAATAATAAATACTCACTTGCTGAAGACAGCCTCTGCATTTTAATTGAATTGTGGTGTGATGGTTGCATAACATGTGAGCAGCCCATTGAATTCAGCTCAGGAAATCTTCTTCTATCAGGACTTTGTGCAACTACTATTTTTCCAATTGTCATCTCATCCTTCAGCTTGGATACTTCCTCCCGTAATAAACGTATCTCCTCGTCCTTTCTTTCACACATGACACATCTGGATGATGCTACATCTGGATGATGCATATTAGCATTCTGTGCCTGTGCGAGCTGTGCTTCTAATTTCTGTATCGCTTTCTCTTTTTTCTGGAGAATTGCTTGCAATCTTCTAATTTCAGCATCTTTAGAATCAAGGAGCTGTTGATAGGCATTGTGATTAGCGTTTGAGGATAGCCTGTTTGTGAACTCATTGAGCTTGTCAATTTTCTCCTTAAGTCGTTCAGTCAGAGATTTCTTCTCTGTAAGGTCATTAGTTTTTGCTCCTTCTCTGTCTGACGAGCAAAACTCGACAGGGGCATCTTTGTCTGCAATGAAGTACTCAATCATTTCAACAAGTTCCAAATTCTGGTTCCCCCTGGTACCATTCTTTTCAAGAACACAGTACCTCTTTCCGCACCTCTCGATGAACCTGTCCAGTTGATTAACCCTGATTTGGTCTTTAATGGTAATCCCTTTAAGTTTTTCTCCATGTGTGAACATCACAACTGTATGGTCCCAAACCTCCTCAGTGAGGAGGATTTCTAGTGTCTCTCTGGTCGTGTCAGTGACAGTGGAGTTCACATCGAGGGCTAAGAGCACAGCATGGGGTCCTTTTGAGAAGTAGGATTGCACAGAATGCACAATCTGTTGCTTTGGTTTCTTTTGCTGGTTGACAGATGCATGCAGATCTCCCTTCCATCCAGGGGCACGGATTACTTTGACCTTTCTATTACGTACTTCTTCCCCCTTTTTTATATTGGAGTTATAAAATCTCCCCCACCCTGTGAAGACTTTCTTTTGAAGGATAGCATTGCCCACTTCGTTTTTCCCAGCGCAGT
This sequence comes from Bryconaethiops microstoma, assembly GCA_037577275.1. Taxonomy (NCBI): domain Eukaryota; kingdom Metazoa; phylum Chordata; class Actinopteri; order Characiformes; family Alestidae; genus Bryconaethiops; species Bryconaethiops microstoma. The sequence continues at coordinate 7,104 of JBBJLS010051694.1, forward strand.
GAGTGCCAATGATCACAAGATTCAGCTCCTTGAAAAGTGGGAAATCTACAAAGGAAAAAAACTTTTAAATAAAACATCAACTACATTAACAAAAATATATCTTTATGCTGAACTGTTATGTGGTTCTCACTCAGTGTTTCCTCATCTCCGGAGTTGATTAAACATTTTTTGTCTTCTGCCTTTGCTACATTACAAAAAAGACAAAGTATTTGAATTTATTTGCTTGATATTAAAGCTGATTACTGTACACTCAGCAAAAACATGTAATGATCTTCATTTCTTATGTACTGTTAATTACTCATGAAGAAAGGAAAACTCATGTCTATGCTAGTTACACAGCAAGCTTTATTCATTTACAGCAATGCTCTTAAGAACTTTTTACCCTTAAACCAGATTCCCATAAGCAATACTAACAATGTAGCTTTATCAACATCATTGTGAAAACAAGGGTGAAAAAAAACCTGCTTACAATTTCGATTCCCCATTTTTGCTGTTGTGGTTCTGTTCTGCTAAAAAGGGAGAATGTTTCTGAAGATCCTGAAAGAAATTAAATGCTCATGAATAACCTTTCGTAACTAAGATGTAGCTTCTGCATGAATTGGCTATATTTAACGGGGTGATGGCCTAATGGGTAGGATACTTGCCTCTGGACCATGGGTTTGAATCCTACCTACAGCAAACCACCGCTGGGTTCCTGAGCAAGACCCAAACCTCAAGTTGCTTCAGGGAGTCTGTCCCCTGTAGTTCGGGAATCAGAATCAGCACACTCACAGACACACACATTTTCAATTCTATTCAAAATATGTAGGCTACATTTTTACACCCATACTCGCATACATACACTCACACACAACCTTTAGCTTTAGATTCAGGGGATTAAAGATAACATGAGCTCACTAGGCTTTGTTACTTGGAACGTATGTTATCTCACATGCAAACAGATTACAAATTTTAGAATATCTAGCAACATTACAGGCAGACATTGTCTTACTACAGGAAACCCACTTACCCAAAACAGGACAACAAACACTACAATCATCACAATTTCCACATGTATACTTAGCCAGCTATAATTCAAAACAAAGAGGCATAGCAATTTTAATCAACAAAAGAATATGTTTTACTTGTAAGGACACCATTATAGACCCAGAAGGAAGATTCATAATCATTTTCAGCATATAATAAAGAGATATGTTTCGTAAATATATATTCGGGTCAAATAAGGATGACCCGTCGTTCTTCCATCACTTTTTTGCGGCAATATCAGCACATTCAGACACAGAATTGGTAGTGGGAGGAGACTTCAACCTGGTTCTTAAACCAGAATCAGTAGGTTACCATTCATGCCAGTCATCCGAAATAATAAAACATATGAACGATTTGGGCCTGTGTGATGCCTGGCGGGCTAGCCACACCTCGCTTCAAGAATACACCTTCTTTTCACAAGTTCACCACTCTTTCTCCCATTTTGACTTCTTCCTTACCAGCAACTTAATGATGAAAGATATAAATGACACACAAATTTATTCAATCACAATTGGCGACCACACACCAGTCACTATGACTCTCGCTATAAAAATGAGTGCACGGTCAAATAGATGCTGGAGGTAGAATATATTATTACTCTCAGATCCAGAGTTCCTAGAATATTTTTAAAAAGAGTGCATGGTATTTATTGAAACAAATTACTTGCCCCACACTGCTCCAGGCAAACTCTGGGAGACGGCAAAGGCTGTAATACGAGGTAGAATAATCTCATATTCATCACACCAAAAAAAGAAGGAAAAAGCACTTGAGACAGCATTGGAACAGGAAATTAAAATCTAGGAAGCAGCCCATGTCACCCCTCAAGAGGAACACCTACTAAGTGAAACTGAAATAATTAAGATGAAACTGAAAGAATTAAGGGACAAAAAAATACAAATTCAATTACAGAGATGACGCTTGGAGAACTTTGAATATAGTAATAAGTAATAAGCAAACCAACTAAAAAAGAATAAAGAAAGAACAACAATCTCCTCAATCACAGATTCCAATGGGAAAACAACCCATGTTCCAGAAAAGATTAATAACATATTTAGGGATTTCTTAAAAAAATTATATTCACCTAATATTAATCCATCCAGTACCGAAATAGAAGAATTCTTGAGTGCCACTGATTTGCCAAAAATAACTAATGAACAAAACATGACTCTGGAATCACCTCTTTCAACAGAAGAACTTTATGATGTCCTACAGCAAATGCCTAATGGAAAAGCACCAGGCCCAGATGGCTTCCCTGCAGAATTCTACAAAACATTTTGGCCTTTGCTAGCACCAATATTCAATAGAATGGTTAGTGAAATTAAAGAGACACCCTCACTTCCTCTAAATGTCACGTCCCCTTCCCCTGTCGGCAACAGTGATGGCCAGAAACAGTGACGGCCGACTGTTTCTGGCATGTGTGAGAGCATGCCTGCGTCTCGTAGTAAGCAGTGGTTTTATAAGATAAGGATAAACTGTTTTAATGGTTTAACTTATTAAAGTGATACGTTTTAATGTTTAGAATGAATTGTGATATGGGTCTTGGATGAAATAAAGGTTATTGAAAAAGGTATGTAGTTAGTTATTTAAATGTTTGTGATGTAGGTTTGAAGTGTGCATGGTTTTCTGATACATTTGCAGTGTCACAGAGTATGAGTTAATGTGTATGCCACTATGAATTTAACACGTGTGTTTGTGAGAAACACGTTCAGTGTGTGAACCGCTTATGTATGACTGAGTGAGAGCTAACCCAATAAATTACGTGGCCAGTTTATTGGAACAGTACTAATGTTTTGTTTGTGTATGATGTAACCACCACCCTCTCTTTGGATTAAAAGAACGAATTTGTAAACTAGCAATTGTGGTCTGGATGTTGTTAATCCTTGGAAGATTACAATTGACACATAAAATTAGCCTTTATGCAGATGATGTTCTACTCTTTCTTCAAGATGCATGTAGTTCTCTGAAGCTGTAACACTTATAGACAAGTTTTCATCCATCTCAGACTATGCAATCAATTGGAACAAATCAATTGTCCTACCAATATCTTGTGACTTCCAGTTCAACCCAACTATCCCACTGCAATCTGGAAACAATTTTAGATACCTAGGTAATTTCATCTCTGCCAAAATATCAGACTTTTAAATCACAATGTTCTACTTAAAAAGATTGAAGACGACTGGGGTATCGCTGGAGCATCCTGCCCACATCACTTATGGGGAGAGTAGCAACAATCAAAATGATGATCCTGCCTAAAATCAACTATCTCTTTTTAATGACTCCAAATCAATCCCTTCCAAGCTTGGTTTAAGTCCCTGGAGTCTATCATCTCAAAATTTCTCTAGAAATCTAAACCACCACGAATAAGTTTAAAGACTTTACAGAAACCCAAAAATCGCAGAGGCCTGGAACTTTCCAAATTTCTACAATTACTTTCTGGCCAATAAATTAATATGTATCCTAAAATGGATTACAAAAAACCAATTGGATCTCAACTGGCTGGATACTGAACAAACTTTTTGTAATGATGTTCAAATACAAGACCTGCCATTTATCAGTCCCATCCTCAAACGACATGGCTGCTTTAAGAGCAGCAACATCAGGACATCTCTGATGGCCTGGTGGGAATTTCTTAAAATTAACCAATCATCACTGGTCCCATGCAAACTGACACCCATCTGGAACAACCCTGACATCCTACAAAATAAAACAGTGATAAATTCTATAACTTGACATAATAAAGGAATCAGACGCTTGGAACATATCATCCAAGGCAATGATATGATTTCATTTGACAAAATGGTACAAAATTACAGGATTGGTAAAAACAAACATAATACCTTTAAAATACCTTAAACTTAAAACAGTAATACAAAATAAATGGAAAATAAAGCAGGTAGACTTGGAGCTCCCACCGGCAGCAGCAAACTTTCTAAAATTGCCGTCCCAAAAACTACTCTCCAGAATTTATAGGTATCAGAGACAAGTCTATCACTTCCTACCCGCAAATGGGAACAGGGTTTACTTATCGATCCCAACACCAACTTCTGGACGCAAATTTGTTTAAACACATTTAGAATGACCCAAAATTCTAATCTGCAGCTAATACAGACTAAGCCCTCGGGGTAATGGCGACCGGGGCCGGAGCCCCGGACTAAGCCCTCGAGGTCACACACACTACACTTTTAAGCAGGCGTCTCATGTCTCGTGCCCTCGTATGGGTGCGGTGCTCCTGCGCCCCCAGCAGCATTATCTACCCTCCACTTCCGGTGACAAACCAGCTTACACTCAGACACACATACAAAGGTCTAGAAAATACTAGAACTTATTATTGTTATTTTGATTCGTTTTGTAAAATTTGGTTGGGTGTTTGTATTCTGGGTTTTTTTGTGTTTACTAGAAACCTATATAATTTCGATTTGTGTTATTTTATTTTGTGTGTCTTGTTTCTGTTTTTTTTCTCTTTTCTTCTTCTCACCCTCCTTTGCTTTTTCACTGTAGGAGGAAGGGTGAGCTCGGAGCAGCTTTAATGACTGTAAAATGAAACCACAAATTAAAACCAAAGTTGTTCTCCGAAGAGTGAGGGTGATGTAGGAGAAGAATGAGATGAAGTTGGAGATGGAGTCTGAAGTGGAGTTGAGGTGGAGATGAAGGTAGAGGTAGAGTTTGAGGTGGAGTTAAAGGTGGAGATGAAGGAGATGAAGGTGGAGGTGGAGTTTGAGGTGGAGTTAAAGGTGGAGATGAAGGAGATGAAGGTGGAGGTGGAGTTTGAGGTGGAGATGGAGGTGGAAATAAATGTGGAGATGAATGAGGTGAAGGTGTATTTAAAGTTGGAGATGAAGGTCAGCAGTGCTGGTGAGGGAGGTTCCACTTTGAGGAGCACCATTCTTGCATTGAATCCTTGGAGTCGAAGTTTTGTTGTACCTGTGGTTTCGCTCCACCTCCTCCCCCAGGTCATAAGAGAACAGGTGGAACAGGGGGCGGGGCCGGTAGGGGACGCGCTGCAGGGGGCGGGGCTGGGGGACATCTGAGCAGGACGGGACGCTAACACTGGACCTCCGATGAGACAACAGAGACGCCAGGAGGGAGGTCTGCTCACCGGCGCCCCTGCCAGACTTCTCCTCACCCCCTACGCCCAGGCTGGAGGACATTGTTACCATAGTTACCACCGTTACCATAGCTACCATCATTACCATTGCCATCCCTTTAAAGCAATTTTCCCATATATTTAGAATCTTTACCTGGTTTAACAAACGTTATATATTAAAATCTATTTTTGTTATTAACAGTTTAAATTTTTTTAAATTTATTTTACTTTTATATACTGTACCTAAATGGAATTTCATACAATTTAGAACATTTTAGAATTGTTCAGTTTATGAGAAGACGTGTTCATGGTATACAAATATTATTATTATTATCATTATCATCATCAACATCACAATATTATTATTATTATTATTATTATTATTATTATTATTATTATTATTATTATTATTATTATTATTATAGCACAGGAACACACAGTCCAGGCCAGCAGTGTTCTGGAGCACAGGGGTTTGGTACAGGAGTGTGGGTGTTTGGGCAGTGGTTGGGCAGTGAGGGTGAAGGGGTGAGGGTGAACGAGTGAGAGTGAAGGGGTGAGGGTGAAGGAATGAGGGTGAAGGGGTGAGGGTGAAGGTGAAGGTGTGAGGGTGAAGGTGTGAGGGTGAAGGTGAAGGCGTGAGGGTGCAGGTGTGAGGGTGCAGGTGTGAGGGTAAAAGTGTGAGGGTGAAGGTGTGAGGGTAAAGGTGAAGGTGTGAGGGTGAAGGTGTGAGGGTGAAGGAGTGAGGGTAAGGGGGTGAGGGTAAGAGGGTAAGGGTGAAGGTGAAGGGGTGAGGGTGAAGGAGTGAGGGTGAAGGGGTGATGATGAACAGGTGAGGGTGAAGGCATGAGGGTGAAGGGGTGAGGGTGAAGGTGTGAGGGGGAAGAGGTGAGGGTGAAGGGAAGACCGTCCATGTAACTGATGACTGTAAGACCGTCTCTGTAACTGATGACTGTAAGACCGTCTCTGTAATTAATGACTGTAAGACTGTTCCTGTAACTAATGAATGTAAGAATGTCCCTGTAACTAATGACAGTAAGACTGTCCCTGTAATTAATGACTGTGAGACTGTCTCTGTAACTAATGACTGTAAGACTGTCTCTGTAACTAATGACTGTATGACTGTCTCTGTAACTAATGAC
>JBBJLS010051705.1:0-13352 GCA_037577275.1 Bryconaethiops microstoma
GTGTGTGTGTGTGTGTGTGTGTGTGTGTGTGTGTGTGTGTGTGTGTGTGTGTGTGTGTGTGTGTGTGTTTGTGTGTAAAGATGTACAATATATTCTCCCAATTAAAGAGCAATTTTCCAAAAATCACTCAGTACAAAAACTTTTTTTTCCTGGAAAATTGCGCTTTACTTGTTTTACCTATTGGAAAGCAATTCTTACAGGAAATGATTGTTTTAATTGAAAAGAAAATATTCATTGATATTCAATGTCACAAAATGATGTACAAGTTTAATATTTATATCCTACTGCATGACACAGCGTAGAGTCAATGACAGCTAACTGCATAAAAACTGTAAACATACTTCTGTCTACCAGTAAGTAAGTACCACTCGCGACTGTGCGATATTTTTTTTTATATTTCGTTTTTTTAAAAATCAGAATTGTACCAAAGTAAATTTTACAGATATAAAGACAGCTGCTATTTATGCTTGCTCATGCTGTGTACATTCTTATATTGTCTATATACCGGTCATATTGTCTATACTGTGTGCACAACTCTTTAAGAATGCACAAACCTTTAGGAATGTATACTCAGGCTGCTATTTTCACTTGTCTCATACCGTTTTATACTGTTACACTGTTTATACTGGCTATACTGGCTATGCTGGTCATACTTTTTGCACATTTCTTCAACCATTGGCACATTTTGTCTTACTAATATTTATATACATTGTGCAGTGAGCTGTCCACGCATCCCACCCTTCCCTTATTTTATACTTCTTATTTGCACTGTACACTGTGGAACCTGAGCTTCAACATTTCGTCTCTCTGTATACTTGTATATGGTTGAGATGACAACAAAGTTCACTTTGACTTGTCTTTGACGTTGACTTTGATAGACTGACTTGTTGTAAACCCAGAAATGTAAACTGCTTACTTTCTTACCTTTTGTCAGATACCAGAGGAAAATGAACAGTTCACAATCACTCTCACCAATGTAACAGGGGGAGCACGACTTGGAAGCGTTCGAAATGCAAGCTTAGAAATTATAAAGAATGATGACCCTATTTACTTCGCAGGTTTGTGTACATTCTGCATAAACTCAATCAGTCTTTGCTGCTTAAACATCACTTTCATACCGATCGAAAGAACCTTTCAGTGGCTCACTGTTGTGAACGAGATATTCAAGGCTGAGCGCCCTTTCACCGTTTTAAACTTGATTAATTAGCTTGAGCTTTCATGTAATGTCAGAGTTCTATACTAAAGGTTGTGCCCCAGATCTGTATGTACCAGGCCAAGAACTATTTAGAAATCATTATTTTGAAGAGCATACATAACCTGGTCAATAGAAAATGGGTCTTCAAACTTGCTCCCATCTCATTTACAAATGTGGTTCTTTAAAGAACGATCCATTGAAAGGTTCTTTAGAGGATCCGAATTTTTTTTTATGACATTGCTTCAAGAACAGTTTTGGCTTCCTCAGTGTGAAGAGTGTAGAATGTCAATCAAACCTATCATATAATAATGTCTTTTCTGTCTCACAGAACCAGCAATACAGAGAGTCAGAGAAGGTGGTGTGGTAAATTTTACTGTCCTGAGGGCTGGGCAGGCTAACTTCATAGCAACAGTCATGTACCGGTTCGAGTATGGAGACTCATCACCTGGAGACTTCACTCCATTGAGTAATGACTCGTTGCTATTGTTTGGCTATGGAGAATGGATGAAGAACATCTCGGTCGCTGTGAATGATGATGACATCCCAGAGACAGATGAATCCTTCTACATCGTCCTGTTCAACACCACAGGTGTGTTTAATAGAAACATTGTAAATGTACATTACAATCATTTACATTACAGTCATTTGGCAGACACTTTTATCCAAAACGACTAACAATGTGAGGACACATTCAAGTTTCAGGACAGTGTGAGAACCAGAGGACAATTCTAAGTGCTAGATCGTTATGTAAGAGTAAAGAGTAAAGTGCATTAGGAGAAGTTCTCTGAACAGATGAGTCTTCAGGAGGTTTTTGAAGCTAGAGAGGGATTCTGCTGCTCTGGTCACCTTTGGCAGCTCATTCCACCAGCGGGGAACCATGAATGAGACCGGTCTGGACTGGGTTTGCCTTGTGTGTAGGGATGGCAGAGCCAGACGATGTTCCGTGGTGAAGAGGAGGGAGCGAATAGGAAAATAAACCTAAATTATAGGGTTATGGTGGCTGAGTGCTGACCCAGATGTCACTCTGTAGGCAAGGGTTAGTGACTTAAACTTAATTCGGGCTGCCATGGGTAGCCAGTGTAGGTCAACCATTGTACATGTAATGTGTTCTATCCATAGACTATCCTATATTCTATCCATAGACTATCCTATATTCTATCCATAGACTATCCTATATTCACTATGCATGGAAGCCCTTGGCTTTTGTTCATAAGTATGTTTTTTTTTAAGCCCTGTTTGCCCAAATTTTGACCATGATTAATTAGCATGAGTATTAATTTCCCTACCCTGGTGAAAAAGCTATTTTGCTAATGTATTTTGTTTTGCTTTTGGCAAGTCATACCTCATTTCGCAATGGAAATAAACCTGCTTTCAAAGGTTTTCCATCAACCTTGTCTTCACGCAGCACTGTACATTTCTCTGCTGGTCATTTGGATGGTTTAGCAACCCATTTAGAGAGCCAAATAATGCACATCATTTTCCAACTGTCTGCTATTGCCAATGAATCCAACTTATTTGACATTTGTTTCAGTACACAGAAAGCTCTGTTGATTGGACTCGACTGGCCTGACCCTGCAAAGCCCTCTCTAATCCCTGTATTGTGTAACACACTCACACACACATGAAAGGGGGGGTGGAACAGTGTAGGAAGTTAATTACAGACACTGAACTCTCTCTTTCTCCCACTCTATACATCGCACCAACCCACCCAAGAGCCTTTGCTTTTAGTGGTTTTCGCCACAAAGTGATGCTGGGTTTACTCTCTGTGAATATGTTAAGACGATGGATTACAGCTATCTGAAGCCGGGCCTTTGTTTGCGCCACTTTAGTTATTGTGTTTGTTGCTAATTAGAACAGAGTCTTGTGCTTTGCACTGCTGTTTTGATGTGATAATAACAACGCTCAGATGCAGACCATGTGTGCCCCCTTTTGAATTTGCAAGCACATGGTTCTTGTTTATAAAAGATTTGAAGAGGATTATGAATGGAGCATTTCTGATGTTGGACATGAATTAGTCTCATTGAGTGTGTGCTACAAACAGGATGCTCTGGCTTGTTGTGCACAGCAGTCGGTGCCATATATTTTTATGTGGTTTCATAGCATGGGGGTTTATCTGTTTCTGGTTACTACGAAACATTGGTTTGATTACATAGTAGGAATCTACGGAAACAAAAAATATCGTTCTTTTGGTAGCCTGAGGATTTTGATGGAATATTTCTTTAAAAGTCAATTTGGGTACTTTTATATCATAATATATAGACAGACAATAATGATAGAGCATTACTATACACAATAATTAAATTATTGTGTATAGTAATACATTCATAAAAAGTGTTATTATTATTACTAATTGAAATGTTTGTTAAAACCATAATGTGAAAAAAATATGTACAAGAATATCATGTATGAATATGATTCATCTAGTGCTTTTCTAAGACAATCGTGATACAATGTGCACAAATTCTTCTTCTTCTTATTATTATTATTATTGCATTTATTGCTGAGTCATTAATAGAAATATTCAAAACATGATAAGCATATTATACACTTAATTCTTGTGCATAAATGAATTACTGCCTAATGAGGTTTATTCAGTAAATTATCTATTTTTGGCTTGATATGTTCCATATTAACTATTGCTTATACCACCTATAAGGTTTAATATGAATATTATGCTAAGAAATATTAGGAGTGTTACATGGACAGTGAAGTGTTGAACCTACAAATCTTTCTAAGAAGCTGTAATTCGCAGAGTGATTTAGGCCCACCATTGTGTTCGCAATATGTTAAAATCCGTAATGTGGAGCATATATTTAAATATATTCCCTTCAATATCCTGTATCACTTGTAATCTGTATTCTCTATGCCTATTTTGGTAGTGTCAGAGATGATGGATGTTTCTTTTTCTTATACTGTTACTCCAAAAACAAACTACATGGCATTGCCATACGTTGGCAATACATTAATGCACACAGCTAACTGTGAGACCGTTTTATTAGGTTGTTGTTTTACCTACTAAGAATGGCAGGAACAGTGTGTGGCACTACTGAGTGAACACTTTCATGTGATATTTGGTGTTATGTGTGTAGGGGATGCTGTGGTGTACAGACAGGACACTGCTACAGTGGTGGTTGAAGCCAACGATGATGCCAATGGTGTATTCTCACTGGAGGCCACTGAGAAGCCTGTGGAGGAGGGCAAATCCAACACATTCTAGTGAGGAATTTAACTTTTTACCGCATGTTTGGTTACTACAGACAATAATTGTCACAAAATGAGAGAGAAGCCAGTGAATTCCTTACTATAAGCTTCTATTATAAATGTGTTTTAAGTCAAAAGGCTTTCAGTTTTTTTGAAGCACAAGTCTGTGGTAACTTATCATGTGTTACCGATGAGGCAAATATAGATTTGTTTAAACACGTGGATGTTTTCCAATAAATCAATAAAAAATGCATGGCTCGTTACAGAAATCTGCAGCTCTGAAGTCTCAGCATCCTGTCTGTTCTAACTGCTGTCTCTTTCGTCCAGTGTTATTAGGAATAGGGGGCATTTTGGCAACGTCACTGTATACTGGCAGCTTTTCGCCAATGACACTCCTCTCAAGACCCATCAGGAGTTCATCAACACATCTGGATTCATTATATTCACCACCAGAGAGAAAACCAAACCAATAGTCTTGGAGGCGATCTCTGACAAAATCCCAGAGTTTAATGAGTTTTACGAGCTCCGCTTGATGAACATTTCAGGTCAGCTCCTGTTTAGGAAAAACACTGAATGTGTGTCTTTTTGGGGGACTGAGGCCAATAAAAAACCACTATGTATCCTTCTTGAAGTTCTAACTGGATCTTCAGGTTTAGTGAGCTGACCTCTGTCCTTATGGTGGTAAACAGAAATCAGAGAATTGTTGAAGTGTAAAAATGCCATGATGCATCATAATGCATTAATCTAGAGGTTCAACAGCATTCATTTTGCAATGTTTGAACGGATCATTTAGCAGTATTATATAATGTAATGTATGTTCTTGCCAATTTTTTTTGCCTTTACCGAAAATGAAGATAGTAAAGGAGCTTAAAACTGTGTTGGTTTTATGGTCTACATCCCACTATCCCACTACTAGATAGTCACATTATCATACTAATTTCATGATGATTTCATGATGAAATTGTAATTGTAATGTATTGCCATTAGGGCTACTGTTATTAAAATTTTCATAGCAGTGAGCTCATGGTTGTAAGTTCATAAGCAATGTTTTATCTTATTGCTCGTAGGTGGTTATCCAGGTGAAGGTGGCAAACTGGCTCAGAAAGACCTCAACGCATCTGTTCTCATCCCTTTCAATGATGACCCTTTTGGAGTGTTTGCTATCGACAAGGGCAGCCTGGACCAAGAGGTTGCAGAAGATGTCCTGTCTGTGGATGACATGTCTTCAGTCACATCGTTCACCATCCTCCGCCAGCAGGGTACTTTCGGAGATGTGCGTGTGGCATGGGAGATCCTGTCTGGGGATTTCCCACAAGGTTTACCACCAATGGAGGACTTGATCTTGGCTGCTACATTCCCTCCAGCTGTGACACTCCAGCCCCATGCCAGGAGGCACCATTCTGGAACAGATGCCTTCTTTTTTTCTGGTCTTCCTGGAGCTCATGGAACCATCAGTCCTGAAGATCAGCCTAGGGAGATTCCTCGCAACTTGGCAAACTTCACCCTGTCAGCCTGGCTAATGCCAAAGCCCAACACAGATGGGTTTATTGTTTCAAAGGGCAATGGAAATGGAACCATATATTACGGAGTGAGGTTCCAATCCAATGAGTCCCATGTTAGCGTGATGCTTCATTACACGACCTTAGGATCTAACAGCACGCAAGTGGCAAGAGCTACAGCAGCGAAGTTTGTGGAAGATAACGTATGGGTTCATGTCATTATCGCAGTGGAAGATGGAATTATCGAGTTTTATTTGGATGGAAGCCCTATGCCTGGAGGAATTAAGAGTCTGAAAGGAGAGGCCGTCATGAATGGTGTGTAAACTGGGTCTATTTTAAGGTTAGGAACTAGGCCTAAACAATGTTTGTGCTTGTGTCCGTGGTGATTAACGGTGTAAATATCGCATTGCTTCATCCCCCTTCATGCAGGTAGCTTGTAGAGTACAACACTCCTCAGAATTGGCATGTATCAGCAGAGAAGAAGAGACCATTTTTTCTTCCACATAAGTAGCTTTTATCCAAAAGACTTTCAGCAGGCTGTACTCACTATGCAAACGTGTCCTTAAACGTTAGCACCGCAAATCATGGCTATTTTTCTTCTCACCACATTACACTTCGTTATTGTGGTTTTTAATGAGAGGCTTTTCACAGAGCTTCTCCCTGTGCCCACGGTCCACATCTGGCTAGGGCCTGTTGTGAAAAGCCCGCGCCATTGTTTGAAATTTCACAGAGCCGATATGCTTGAGTGAGTGCTCGGCTGCCGCTGGACATTGTTAGTGACACATGAAAGCGGCCGGCAATCTTCCTTCCAAGTAATTGAAAACAATGCGGCTTTTGTAGTAAAAGTAAAGCCTCCCGGGGAGGCTTCCTTGACATCTCTTTTGCTAACTTCAATCAACTGGATAGACATACAAACAGCCAGCAAATTTGACATTGTCTCGGATTGTTAGCTTAACTGCCTGAATGTGTTATTCGGGCTTTGTTCTTGGGTTTTGTCGGTGTTCGCTTGAGCGTATTTCCTCAATTTGTACAGTTGTGCGCCTTTGAATGCCTTTCTGGTGGCAGCTAGTGCTACATATGCTAAGGAGCCAGGCTAAGAAAAACAGAGCCTGACCTGAGCTTTGGCCTTGTAGTTTAAGTGGACATAATTCTTTTTGTGTCCAAGCTTTTAAAATGTGTTTAATATGGCATATGCAGTCCGACCACATGATTAATGTAGATAACGTAAAGGAAGCTTGTACTTCATTAATTAGCATTATACCACCAGCATTTTACTTATTTGTTTGAGGTAGGTTTTTCATGATCTTGACTTTTCATGATCTTGACACTTGACTTGATACTGCTATCAAGTGTAGTATCACAATGTTCGATACAAAAGTGATCCTATGCCAAACATAACCTGATAAACAATCAGTGTTAATTAAATCACACACAGAATATGATTTGTATTGTCGTAGCTTAATAGAAAACAGAATAGGAGTGTTCGCCTATTTAAAAGATCCGTATTATACAATAGTTGTATGATATGGTTAGGGCGCCCTAACCACAGCTGGTAGCCTAGGAGTTAGAGTGTTTGCCCTGCAATCAGACGTCGTGGGTTTGATTCCCAAAACTGCTAAGCACCTCTGAGGTACCCTCGAGCGCTATGGTCACTTTCACTTCACTACTTATGAACGTTGAACTTGAGCTTTTACATAAAAAATATCGTAATTCATATTTTCAGATCATTTTCCAACCTCCCTTCCTCCCTTAGACTGAAACAGGCTGTTTTTGTTGTCTATAAAAACAGGACGCCCCTTCAGCTCTGTTCTAATTCCTGTATTGTTCTTGGTGTCCCTCTTTCAAATAGCAATGAATTAAGTGTGAATGGGTGGGCTGAATGGGTATATACATGTAAATGCCTTGGACTGTGTGACATCACAAAAACAATCAGTTGAAAATGGGCTGTTTTTCCACTTTACTTTCCATATGTGGATTGCATGGACTGGGGAATGAACAATATATTTTTTTAATTATGACTAGATTTCATGATGTGGGCTCCAAAAGTTTAAAAACATTACCATGTGGTATCACTGAAAAATATTATTCATTACTTAGCCATATTAGCCTTGTAGTTTATATCACTTTTTTATTTTAAAAAAGTCCTTTTTTACTGTACACATTGTCTCGCAGTTATCCAGGACACTGATGTGACTTTTTCAAACTCGCTGCAGATGTGGCTCCTGTGCAGATTGGCTCAGATCCTGACGGGCGGCAGCTCTTTACCGGCCTGCTGCAGGATGTACGTCTCTACTTCAGCCGTCTGAACCGAGCAGAAATCCGCGAGCTCCACGGCCAGCCAGCCAAGACTGACCTACGGAACGTGTCAGGCTACCTAGCATATCGCCAAGACGAGAAACGCAAGTCATTTGTCGTGGAAACCCGCGATGACCAGGAGGAAGAGGGAGAGGAGGTGTTTTACCTGCAGCTGGTGGCCGTTTACGGCGGAGCCCGACTGCCCACCCCTCGACCTATTACCAGACTCAGGGTTACCAAGAGCGACAATGCCAATGGCCTGTTTGGATTCACTGGAGCATGCATTCCTGATGTAAGGACCCGGTGCTTCACATAGTAACTGGAGTAACTGTACACATTGATTGCATTTTAAATCAAATCAAATTAGGTGTGAATTACATTTGACTTTCATTTCATTTATATTACATTTCGTGTTCAATTCTATAACAGTCATGTTATCATTTTGCGATGCGAATGAGGTGTAGCAAAATAATTGTAAATGACATTAAATACAATATAATTAAATATGTAATTGCATAACTATATTAATTAGTTAAGTGCATGCATATTTTTACATTATGTCTTTGAGAGAATATATGCCAGACTATATTTCAATTCTTTCAACAAGTTAAGATTTTATGCAGAATATTAACTTTTTATAACAATTTATTTCTACCTACTCAACACAAATGTGGTCGTCTTGAATCTCCACTTCAGACAGAGGTTCTCCACTTATTTCATGGAGTTACAAGTGAGAAGTAATTCACATAAAATAGCAACTTGCCTAGCAACGGTGGTAACTTCGACTTCTCAAGGTTAAAGTGAATATAGAATTTCCCCAGCTGTTCCGCATTATTTTTTTGGCTTGAGGAGAAAATGTTCCATTCACATGAATGAGAATTATACAGACGTGTCCCTAACCCTATCGACTCACTTTCCCCAACATAGCTAGGCCGCTAATGCTTCTTATCCTTACTTAGCATTCCAAAGAATTAGTTGATTAAGTAGACAAGTCTCTCTTGGTTCATCGGTGTTTGGCTTGGCTCTGTAGAAAGCATGTAACGCGACCCCCTGGTTGTGAGCGCATGTCCTCGTGTATATTTAATTTGTCTTCACGCCTGGTTGGAAGGAGTTGACGTTGGACTCTTTAGGGAGATTGGGCCCATGGCATCTCCGATGGCTGAGTCGATTAACAGAACAGATGGCAGACCTGGCCAGAGAATTCCTTTAGAAGGACCACATCTCACTTACTGACAAAAGACACGGTGGCATGTACCCTCCCGCATGCTTTCAGCCAGTCAGATCTTGTCCAGGCAGAAGAAATGGAGACATACCCTCACTAGAAACAGATGTAGATAGCCATCTTTGTCTCTACAGATTAATGAGCTTAGTCATCTTAGAATTGTATAGTATACTGAGTAACATCACTGCCCTCTGCAGTGGCAGACCTTTGTATTCTGGTAAGTATGAAGTCACTCTGGACAAGAATCATTTATATGCCAAATGCACAAATGTAAATGTGGTCATTTTTCTACTATTGTAGAAACATTCTGAAGCTCTTTGACTACAACACTGTCTGCTGATTGCTGCAAGAAAGAGGATCAGAAAAAATAAAAAATCTTTAGACATTTTCTGTTTGTGGAGCTTATTTCCCAGGTGGTTGCTGGAGGGTTTCTAGGTGGATGCTATGGGGTGCTGATTGGGTGTTGATAGTTTATCGTGTTGATATAAGCACAAACCCTTGTCCACAAAGTTCCACCTCACATTTCTATGACGAAAAAAGGTTGTGAAAATGCAAAATGTCCCATCAGACCAAGCATTCCAGAATTGGTTTTGTGTCAATATCTTGAAAACTACAGGATGACTTAGAAGACAAAAATGTGAGAGAATGAAAAGATGAAGATGAAGAATATAAGCTGTATTGTTGTAACGTTAGGCATTGCTTTGCAATTCACAATTACTAGTGACATTGAAGTTAGTGGAAGGAAAAGTAACACAATTAGTTTAGCCAAATATTTATAAATTCCTGTTGCTTAACCCTTACAGGTTGCAGTTATTGCAAGGAATATTTCCTCTGGACTCAGTAAAGATTCTGAATAACAAAAACTTATCATTTGGAACTATTTCTCACTCTTGTCACGTTGGAAAAAAGCAAAAAGAAGGAAATGTGTCAAAAGTATGGATTCAAACCTTTTAGTTTATATCACTTTTCTTTTTGTAAGTAGACAAAGACATATTTTAACAGAAAGTCATTTTTGCTTGTGCTGTTTTTTAGTTGAAAGAAAAACTCTTTACATGTTGTCATATTTAAAAAACAACAACAAACAGTGCAATTGTCTATGAAAAAAAAAGCGCCATTAGACTGAGTGGACCAACTCAGATAAATTGAAGTATGTCTAATGATTTTTATTAGTAAATTTGAGTAGCCTGAGCTTGAGTATGTCATACATCCGGTCTCTTCTCTTATCATCAGATATCTGAGGAGGGCTCCACAGTGTCCTGTGTAGTGGAGCGCACACGTGGATCTCTGGACTCTGTATATGTAAACTATACTGTCACACAGCTCGGTTCTCCTTCTGCTGAGTCCAACAGCTCAGACTTCACGAACGCCACGGGCTCCATCCTTTTCCTGCCGGCTCAGCGCTCAGAGGTAACACAGCTAACTTGTCAGTCATCCTTTATTAATGAGCAGGGGACCTCCCGTTGAGGAAACACTGCTGAACACACTCTGTGTCCGGCCAAGAGGTCATAGACGGCTTTGAAAGAACATACCATGCTGTGGATATGCTTTAAAGTTTGATCTTTTTTGTAATTAATGTTTTGTCACAGCCCGCTTTTGAACTTTTAGCTCCACCTAGTGGGTACTGGGGACTATATTACCAAATTTGTTTTTTCAATACATTTTATGCTAAATTAATGGTACAGGGTGTACATAAACTATATGGACAAAAGTATTGGGTCACATCTGTTTTTCAGCCTTTGGGTTAGGCGACTAACTTCCAGTGAAGGTCAATCTTAATGCTTCAGCAGACCAAGACATTCTTCCAATTTTGTGGACACAGTTTGGAAAAGGACCTTTTCTATTCCAGCATGACTGTGTTCCAGTGCACAAAGCGAGCTCCATAAAAAACGTGGCTGGATGAGTTCAGTGAGGAAGAATTTGACTGGCCCACACAGAGCCCTGAACTTAACCCCATCCAACACCTTTGGAATGAACTGGAACAGAGATTGCGAGCCAGGCCTGCTTGTCCAACATCAGTGTCTGACCTCATAAATGCTCTACAGAATGAATGGGCACAAATTCCCATAGAAACTCCAACATTTTGTGGAAAGCCCAAGTAGAGTGGAAGCTGTTATAGCTGCAAAGATTGGACCAACTTCATAATAAAGTCTATTGATCTGAATACAATGTAATTTAAGTTGTTGCTGTATTGGTCAGGTGTCCCAGTACTTTTATCCATATAGTTTTATTGTAGTGTGATTATTGTATTAGTAATCGTTATGAATATGATCCACATTGCAGTATATAAAACATATTTGTGAATCAGTCTTCTGGATTTCTCAGGTTTTGAATCTGCTGGTGGTGAATGATGACATTCCTGAGTTTGATGAGTTCTTTCAAGTCAAGCTGGTCTCAGCTCAGTCTGGAGACGGCAAACAAGGGTCTACTCCAACCAGCGGAGCCAGTATTGATCCTGATAATGCCATCAACAACATCACTATCAAGGCCAGCGACCACCCCTATGGTATACATGGCCAAGTCAAAATATGTTTTGCCCTTCGATTGTAGTGATGAATTCATTTTCCTAATTATTTGTGAAAATACGAAGAAATAAATATTTTCATTTTAGTCTTTTAATTGGATTAGATTGCAGTATGTAAATATGTACTCGCCAGACTATGTTGTAGGTCCACTTTGTATTGTTAAGGACTGTAGCTCATCTGTTGAGGTGCAGTTTGTCTTAGCCATGATTTGATCATTCATCAGTGGTCCGCTTCTGAGCACAGAGCTGCTCTTGGCTGTTTTTTTTTTTTTGGATAGTGGACCATTGCCAACCTAGTAGTGACAGTAACTCAGAAACAGTTCTGTGGCTAATACACTTCTGTCCCTATTGCACCAGCAAAACACACACAAACCACTACCATGCCAGTGTCACTGCTGTGCTGAGAATCCTTACAAGTAACAAGAGTCCTGTGGTCAAGAACAGGCCAGGGTTTAAAGAGGTAGAGGGTGGTAGTGGATATAAAGAGATGCTAAGGTGTTTCATATAAAGGAGATCATGAGGATATACTGTCATTTCAGTTTTGCACACCTGGTAAAGTTGACGTTTGGTTTCTCTGACCTGCTTCTTCCATTGATTCAGGACTGTTGCAGTTCCAGACAGCTCCTGTCACACAGGCTATGATCAGGCCAGCTGTAGAGGAGTCCTATATCACTGTAAAAGAGGAGGCTGGTGTGCTCAGATTGCCTGTGGCCAGAGCGCAGGGCCTGCTGGGAAGAGTGCTAGTGGCCTATCGCACAACCCCATTCACAGCCACCAGCCCAAAGGATTACCAGGTAGCATCCTCACTTCCTCAGAGTGTAAAAAAGTGACATTTTACAATAAGTCCACACTTAATAAGGGTTATAAACGTTTTTAAAATTGTTTAGTTATGATAATCAAATCAGAGCAACAGTAACATGTTATGCCTGATCACAAATTCTGATGAAGACGGTTGAATCCTATCAATAACCACCAAGATCTGAGCTTTAAGAGCACAGATCAGTGGTTCCCAGCCTCAGTCCTGGATTACCCCTATCTTTTTTCTAACAATAAAACACTTAATGAAGACAATAAGATAAAACTCTGTATAAAGTAGCGGTCCAGGTTGGGAATGGATGAATGTGCTCTCACTGTATGGCAAGCAACAGGTAATTGCTGCATTTTTTAAAAATTAATTTTATAAGTATTTAATCATTATTTTAAGTGTTTATGACCTAATTCATAACCATTATTATGACCATTATTAAAATTATACTGGGGTGCATGTTAGTAAAACAGCAGCTGATTGGACTGTAAAGGAATCAGAATCAAAATCAGAATTGTCCAGTGAAAACCACAGTCTGTGCATCCTTGTCTGATTTTGTTGGATTTATTTCTTTCTGAACAACTTTAAAAGACAAGCAATTCTTATACATATAT
>JBBJLS010051746.1:0-13351 GCA_037577275.1 Bryconaethiops microstoma
TATATATATTCAATTCAATTTTATTTATATAGCACTTTTTACAACCAAGTTGTCACAAAGCAGCTGTACAGAGTCCAGGTCTGTGCCCCTAGTGAGTAAACCGAAGGCGACAGAGGCGAGGATAAACTCCCTCGGCTGGAGGAAGAAACCTGGAGAGGAACCAAGACTCAAAAAGGGGAACCCATCCTCCTCAGGTCGACCCAGAGAAAAAGGAACAAGAGACTTTATGGGGATAAATAGCAAGAGAAGGCCTTCACGAACAAGGTTGTTGGAACCAGTGTTGGTGTCAAAAGAGGTCAATTTTGTTGGAAGAGGAACTAAGTCTGTAGTCCATAAACAACAGGATCAGGAGCAACAATCTCCACCATAGCTTTAGGCAGCAGTTGCCCCAACTTGGGAAGAGGCCCAGTCGAAGGTGATTTGCCAGTGTGATCAGTCCGGCAAATGTGCAGCAAATGCCCTCAGAGAAAACAGAGAAGAGAATTAGTTCTGTTTAAATTTGCAGAGGATTATTTATATCTTTGAAGAGTGCAAGTTAAGACTCCAGCATATCTAGCTAGAGCAGCCTAGCTAGAAAGGGCAGAACCAAGAGGTATGATGGGCATGGGAGCACACCTCCACTCCATCGTCACAAACCAGAGTGAACATGAGGAGTGGTGGGGTGACAACACCAGTGTCCCATTTTACTTGAATTCTCTGTACCCAACGCCTCCCAGCTCTACACCTTCCAGGAAAAATTAATTACAAAAAGCCTGACTAATTAAGTGTTTTCAGCCTGGACTTAAAATCTGAAACTGTGTCTGAGCCCCGAATGTTGTTCATAATAGCATTCCACAGCCTGGGGGCTATATATGGGAACGCTTTTCCCCCTGCTGAAGCTTTCATAATTCTGGGGACAAGGCAATCAGGTGCGAGGCCATTTAAGGCTTTATATGTCAGTATAATTTTGTAGTCAATACGAAATTTGATCGGAAGCCAATGAAGTCTTGATAATATTGGGCTAATGTGGCCGAATTTCCTGGTTCTACTGAGGACTCTACTTGCCACATTCTGGACTAGTTGAAGCTTATTTAGGTTTTGTTGGAGCAGCCTGACAGGAGGCTGTTACAATAATCGAGTCTGGAAGTAATAAAGGCATGGACTAATTTTTCTGCATTGTGGAGACATAATGCACTTCTTGATTTTGTAATACTTACAGTCAAAGTGAAAAGTATGTGAACCCCTTTTTTTGTGGTTTTCTGCATGAATTGGTCAGAAAAAGTGATCTGATCTTCATCTAAGTCACAGGTACTGAGATACACAATGAGCTTAAGCCAATAACACACAAAAAGTTCTACTTATTCATGTCTTTATTATACAAACATATTCAGCATTCATAGTGGTAGTGGAAAAAGTAAGTGAACGCTTAGGTTTAATAACTTGTTGACCCTCCTTTGGCGGCAATGACCTCAACCAGGTGCTTCCTGTAACGGCAGATCAGACCTGCACATCGTGTGGGGGGAATTTTAGCCCATTCTTCCCCGCAGAACTGCCTTAACTCTTTCATATTCTTTGGTTGTCTTCTGTGTATTGCTCTCTTCAAGCCAGTCCACAGCATCTCAATAGGATTGAGATCGGGGCTCTGACTGGGCCACTCCAATAGACGGATTTTGCTCAACTACAGCTGAGATTTGAGCAGTACCTGTGTCTGCTGAATTGGGCGGCAAAGGTGGTGGAGTTGAATTTCTGAATTGGATTTCTTGTCTAGTTATTTCTACTTTGTTGTTGAAAAAGCCAATAAAAACATCACTAGTACAATTTGCAGGAACCAGTGGTTCTGCACCTCCCTGGTTCCTAGTTAGTTTAAAAATTGTACTAAACAGAAACCTGGGGTTATTTTGATTAGATTGAGGGATGATAGATGAGCACACCATGGTAAGTGCTCTGTTGTTATATCTAAGGCTCTCCTTCCAGGTGGTGTGGAGGGATTCCAAATTAGTCGATCGCCATTTGCATTCTAGTCTTTGTGCATTTTGTTTTAAAGCACGTGTTTGATCATTATACCAAGGAGCCAGCTTTTTCTGTCTGACTTCTTTTTACATCTTAGAGGTGCGACGTAGTCTAGTGTGGAGAGAGTTCTCGAAGCATTCAGTTAGGTTATCTAGGTCTGCTGGACAAGATGAAGTGCCAAATGGGGTTGATATTTCTGGAAGATTCTCAATAAAACTACGAGTTGTTGCAAACATAATTGCACAATTAATACGAAAGCGAGGAGTTGTGCTTACATTATGATTAAGATGAAGATCTGAGATTATTGTAGACAGAGGAAGAATGACATTAATATTGACACCAAGAGTTAAGATTAAGTCAAGTGTATGGTCACAGCAGTGAGTAGGCCCTGTTACATGTTGGGTGAGGCCAACTGTTTCTAGAATTAAAGTAAACACAGAGGATCCTGTTCTTTACCAAAGTTAATATTAAAATCTCCAATAATTATAATTTTATCGCAGCAAACAGCCAAATTGGTATAAAAAAGCTGAAACCTTGTAAGAGCTCTGTATATGGCCCTGGTGACCTGTAGACAGTAAATAGGGAGAGAGAGATTTTGTTTGTATCTAAATTAGTTATATTAAGGAACAGAGTTGCAAAGAAGAGAACTTAGACACAGTTATTTGTTTAATACTTAAACCTGTTGCCTTGCCAGACTTTCAGGAGCCATCTTGGGTCTTTGCAGCTCCCAATTTTAAAAGCTTATAACTCTGTCATACTTCATTCTTTTTGTTTGTGGTTGGACACATTTCAGAGCTAAGACTCTGAAGTTTCATGTTCCAGTGAAAGAAAATCTATAAAAATTATGTTCACACAGCAATACCGGATGAATGTATGCTTGTGTTCTATGTATGCTGAATTCAGCCGTATCTTATTGTCCTGGTTTTGTAAAATGAGCAAAAAACACTGAAAACCCATAGGGACAGATCTTTTCAACTTATATTCAAAGTTTGAACTCAAAAGAATAAAAACTTTATCTTTTATAAGTGTTTTAGTGAGGCCAGTACAATTCTGAGAAGCCATTTTGTTTGGCGATATCCTTAACTTTACCACAAAATTATAAATCAAAAAAAGCTTCTTTTCCATTCATTCTGTAGAAAAGGCTTTGGTCAACCGCATTAGAGAGTTGATTCAGAGTCGCACGCCCCTACCAGTTTACCGGGAACGTTTAGAAAAAAACACACTTCACCCCAGCTGCGCGGAGCCCACAAAACTCGCTCAAAACACAATAAAACAATTCCACAGAAACTCCAAAGCAGTTTTATCACAACCCAGCAAGCTTTTAGAGCCCAGTGTCATAATTTCCATGTCCTTACAGCGTAAAAATACAGCTTAGAAACCATAGGCCTCAGAGCGTGTCTC
Organism: Bryconaethiops microstoma; assembly: GCA_037577275.1. Taxonomy (NCBI): domain Eukaryota; kingdom Metazoa; phylum Chordata; class Actinopteri; order Characiformes; family Alestidae; genus Bryconaethiops; species Bryconaethiops microstoma. The sequence continues at coordinate 3,391 of JBBJLS010051746.1, forward strand.
TCGGAGCACCCTCTTCGAATTTCCCCTTGAAATTCTTATTTGCTGGCTAAATATCCCCTTAAAATGTCTTCAAATGTCCTCAAATATCCTGAATTTTGTCTTCTGTGTGCATTTCTTTTCTTTTCAGCGTAAAAAATCCATATAAATCGAGCGAGCGCATGGGATGAGCGAGCGCTTCAAGTGATCTGGGAGTGTCTTCTTTGGAATTTATAGCCCTTAGCGGGGGTTGACCGTAAACACCCACATTTCAATCAAAAGCTTTGGGGATTGGTTATAATTGCCTAAATGCAAATTACCCCTGAGACTCATAGATGGCTGCGGGTGGGCTCATTCGAATCCTCATTCGAATCTGTTTCCCCTCTGTTACCTCCGCCGGGTTGTGAGAAAGTACTGGAAAGGAAACGAGTCTAGGGCTTACCATCGTCTGCAGACTGAAGCTCGCGCCTTGTGAAACCCTGCTCATGGATCAGCGTGGTAACTCGCTAAACTGTCTTGCTTTTGTCAAAAATAACTTTCCTTTCTGTCTCACCCTTTTGCAGAAGTTACAGGAGACGCCACCAAGGCAGCTGTCCAGGGAAAGCTCTACGGCTCTCGTAGCACTGTGTGCGCCCCAAGCATATGACCCTCGTTTGAGGTTAAAACTATATCTAAGTGTTGCTGGTCCATCGGAAGGGACTAGACTCAAGGAAGTCTGTGTTTTTGACTGTTCTGTGAAATCCTTTGTTGTTCTAAGTCTCGTGATTTAAAGCCTGGTTCTCTGAGATCCCCTTGCTTTTGCATCCTCTTTCCCAGATCCGACATGACAGATGACAACGCCATTCACATGGACTCAGTGGGGATCCCGCTACCATCTGAGATGGAAGTACTCCAACAGAACCTAGCAGGAGTGCATATTTGGTTGGACCAACTGGCAGGAGTGGTCACGAACCTGGCTCTCACTCCTCGCCAGCCGTCACCCTCACCATCTGAACCAGCACCCGCAGCTGTACTGCGCCCACCCAGATCACCGCTGTGTGTGCACGGACACCCAGGCATGCCTCTTTAAGAGAAAGGTATGCAGGAGACCCTTCAGGGTGCAAAAAATTCCTAATGGCTTGTGACCTGTATTTCGCAGAGTTTCGAGAAATGACAGGACATCAAAGGATTTCCCTCCTGGTTCAGCGGCTCACAGGCCAAGGCCCTAGATTGGGCGGCAGCAGCAGTTTGGCAAAATGGAAGCTCTGAATTCCAGGATTACCATCAATTCAGAGCAGGATTCAAGTCAGTGTTTGACTTCCCAGACCAAGGCAAAAGCAGTAGTACATGCCTCCTCCAGCTCCACCAGGGAAAGAAATCCGCTGCAGAGTATTCCATCGATTTCTGCATAGTCGCGGCTGATGGCGGATGGAATGAACCTGCCCTGATCGTAGCCTATCGAAGGGGGCTGGACCTCAAACTTCAGACTGAGACGAAGGGCTTTACTCTACTGTAGGGCCAGCGACCACTACGTGAACTTTTGTTCCCTTTGACCCATTAAGATCCTGTCTTACCATCGCCTGCAGACTGAAGCTTGCGCCTTCTGAAACCCTGCTCATGGATCAGAGTGGCCCTGGACAGATGCCACCAAGGCAGCTGTCCAGGGAAAGCTGTGTGCGCCCCCAAGCATATGACCCTCAATTGAGGTTAAAACTGTATCTAAGTGTTGCTGGTCCACCGGAAGGGACTAGACTCAGAGAGAAACCTGTGTTATTGACTGTTGTTCTGTTCTGTGAAATCCTTTGTTGGTCTAAGTCTTGTGATTAAAGCCTAGTTCTCCGAGATCCCCTTGCTCTTGCATCCTCTTTCCCAGATCTGACATAACATGTACTGAGGTACCCTTGAGCAAGGTACTGTCCCCACACACTGCTCCCTGGATGCCAATCATTGGTGGCAGCCCACTGCTTCATTTGTTGAATGGGTTTAATGCAGAGAAAGAGTTTCACATTGTTCACACTGTGTGTTCATATGTGACTATAAGGGGCAACTTTATTTTGCTCATCCACTCAGATTTAAAAATTGAACCTAACCACCTCTGCTAGTATTGACTGCAAACTACAGGAAGATTGGGTCCATCTCACGTCGGGTCCATCTCAATCTCGTCCACAAAGAAGCCTGTCACCCGAGTACTAGGGGGTACACTGCTCGGGGCACGGGTTTGTGGTCGTTGTATGTGGCCGTTGTGTACTTAGGCAACCCAGCTATAAATAATACCAGTGGTATGGGTTGTTAGGAACCTAACGACATGTCCACCTGTCTTGCGAAAGAGCAAAGTAATTGAGTGTTAGTCTACGTCATGAGTGAATGTGTTTTTCATTCCCAGCCAAGCCTTGGATCTTTGCACGGTCACCAACACTCTTCTGAGAAGTTTCTGGGTTAACTGAGGGAGAATTTAAGTAAAGAAAACATATCCCCGGAAGGCTTTGCAAGACATGGAAGAAACTGGATCAAGTTCACCTGTGGTGGTGTGTGACTGTGCTCTTCTCCTTTGTTCTCTTCCTCTCCTCTGTGCCCTTGCAGGCATGAAGGTGTGCGCGCTTGTCAGAGCCGCCCCAAGGGAAAGGAGGACTGAACGAAGCCTCCTAAGAGTGGACTGAGCAAACAAATCTGTACTAGGACATACGAAGAAAGCAGGGCTTCCCGGATTTTGGGTGTTTTTGAGTTCATGCCAGCTATAGAGAAGGTCCTCTGGCATTTAGTAGCACCTCAACAAGTCTTTTGTGGGTGATCTGAGTTTGACGAGCCCTGTGAGTTTTCATTAAAGACTCTATTTGTGATTAGTGTTTGCGAGTGTGTCCATTCCCTCAGCAGCCATGACAATGAGCACAGAGATATATAGTGACAAAAAATATATAATTTTCCAATTACCATGAATGCATTAGTTTAGAATAAATATGAAGGAAGCAAAAAATGTGTTAGTGTTCTAGTCGATTTAGCAATCATAAAATATATACCATCACTATCACAACAGAACTTTGTATATAAAAAAGGACGAGAAAGAAACCAATCATAACTTTAAATGTTCACTGTGAGATTTTAACACTATGTAAAAGTCAGCTGTTGTTTTCAAATTGCAAAAAAAATAAAGCAAAATGCAAACCTCAAGCACCACATGTGGCTGATGCAAGTACTTTTGGGAAAAGGGAGAAATTTTGATTTTCTGCTGGGGCAGAGAAAAGACAAGGCAGTCTTGGGGGGGGCCGTGATTTGGACTCCATGGCAACCGAAAACATCCAGTGGCCCTGTGTAACCAGCCATGGTCAAACAGCCAAACACACACACCCACGCAATTGCACTATTAGTGGAAATAAAGTAGATCTTTTTTAACTGACAGAGTAGAGCCAAAGCTTTTAGTCAGGCTACGCTGCCGGATTCAATTCTGGACTGACTACTCATTTTTCACATTATTTCTAAACCCAGTATAATCTTTAGATTTACATGTTTTCAGACATCATTTATCCATGAGTTGATCTTAATCTGCATTTATTTTTACCTAGCCCCACAGCAGGCCTGCTTTATTAATGTAAATGTAGTGAGCCCTTTCAACATTGTTGCTTTGTCATTTATCTGTAAATTGCTCTCTGACTGACCCTCTAATCAGCTACACCCACACACTCAACACTTTACATCACCAACACGGACAGCGATGACACTCAAACACAACAATTTTAATTCATTTATTGCACAGCACATTCAGACACAAAGTTTCATTACAGGAAATTCCAGTGCAAGCACAAAAGTGAGAGGCCAAAACTCTGTATTCCACTTATGAAAGCAAAACTGTTTAAGCTGTTTCTAAGCTCTGTGAGGTTTACCAATCTATGGATATTGCAGAAAGCAACATATTTATGAGGAAACACATTGACTATCTCTCAGTTCAAGAAATAAAAATAGGATAATATTCATATTCATGAATGTGCTTTTGTCCTTTTGTGTTATTATGCCACACATGCCAGTGCAACACACAATGTCAGTGTCACTGACAAAGCATTTTTAAACACCATGTCCACATACTGTCCACTCTATAACAAGCATCTAACCTTCTGGCTTTTGGAAATATTCTGGATGATTCCATGGAATCATGGTATTTACTCTAGAAGTGGAATGAAAAACAGCATAAAGAATGTTTGTAGGAGCTCCACAATTTACCTAGTCAATAGTTACTTTCCTGTGCTGCCTAAGCCAACCATGGCCCAGATTCCTTTTCACCCCATCAGCATGATGCAAATCAACATTTGGCATGTGTTAATGTACCAGAGCTGGTATTTAGAGTCCTCCTCCAAGTGCACTGAGCTGTCTAGTGTCATCGAATTTGCAGTTGTTTGAAAATAATTCAAAATGACTGTTCTAGATGATATTCTCTGTATTTGTTTGTATAATGTTTCACAAATGAATCTCTGTATTCATTAGTGAAACATTATTTGAAAGCCTATTAACATTACATATCTCCAAATGATCTGTTTTTACATTCAAATTACATCACGTTGCTGCTAATTATCTGGCTTTATACTCACCTTTTACAGTCAATGACAAAAATGTCTATAGAATGCTCAGTGACATTGTTTTGTTGATTTTGAGGCAGCTTTTAAAGGGGAATGGGATCAAGCATGACCACTGGGTGGTCCAAAATGCTCTCACACGGAATAGTCTTCAGATGGTCACTACACACATCACAAACATTTAAGAGACTATTTTTAATCATTCACAATTACAAGGTGTTTTTGAACCTAATTTCTCACAGTCGCATCTATATTTTTTGGAGCCAGTTTCCCAGATGTGGATTAGGCAAAATCTTGGACTAAATTGCAGGGATAATGCCCAGATGCCACTGGGAATTTATTTTAGTCTAGACTTGGGCCTAATTCTGGTCTCAGAAACTTCATAGTCACTTATTGCAGACAATAATTAAAAAGCATTTCTCTGCACTTACAAAAAAACAGAAAACCTACTGAGTCAAAAGTCTTACATTAGAAGTCATTGGGGATATGTATTGAATGAACAACTTCTTCTTCTACTTTAGGCTTCTCCCAATTAGGGCTTGCTACACCGGTCTCCGCATCTTCCTCTCTCACACCAACTGCCTGCATGTTCTCCCCTCATCACATCCATAAAGTCCTTACTAGGCATTCCTCTTTTCCTCTTCCCTGGCAGCTCTATCCTCAGCATCCTTCTCTTAACATACTCAGAGTCTCTCCTCAGCACTTGTCCAAACCAACCAGTCTTACCTCTCCTCCAGAAAGGTCCAACTTGAGCTGTCCCTTTCTTATCCTGGCTATCCTTGTCACTCCCAGTGCAATTCTTAATATTTTCAACTCTGCGACCTCCAGGTCATCTTCCTGTCTTCAAATCATACAACATAAGTAGTAATATCATACACCTTCTGTCAAAAAGATTTATAGCACCTGTCAATCAAAAAGATTTATGACCCCTATGATTTATGGCACCTGTCAATCATCCTGGGCTGTCAAGATTTATGGTACCTGTCGATCATCCTGGTTTGTCAAGATTTATGGCACCCCTGTCCTGAGGTTTGAACGCTGAAAGGTGTGAACAGTGGCCTTGTATCCTGCTCGACTGTGTTCTCAGAACTCAGAGTGTATCCGTAAACTCGTTTTAGAGCTGTTTAGAAAAAAATAGCTGTGTTGTCTGAAATATATTTATTCAGTCCTACAGCAATTTAGCGGTTTGATGATTCAGGCATGGGTGTTTATACACAATGAAATAACACTAGCTGGTTCTCTGAATGGTTATCTGGGGAGGAAGCATACATGCTTCACAGTACGTGTTAAATATAAGAGAAATAGTGTCTAATTTATAGTATAGATAAACAATTCCAAGCAGACCTGGTTGATATGAGTATGTACTCAAAGGAAAATGAAAACTTTAAATTTATGTTGACATGCGTAGATGTTTTCAGCAAATACACATGGGCGTGAGTTTTAAAAAACAAGACAGGTCCCGAGGTGTCTAAGGCTTTTGAAAGTATTCTAAAGTAAGGCCATGTACTTCAAAAGCTACAAACTGATCGTGGAAAAGAATTTTTCAACAAAAACTTTCAGAACATGTTGTCTAAATACGGTACACACAGACGCACACACAGACTTCCATGCTTAGGTCATTTTGCCACAGGAAGTGAACTAAAAGCCAGTGGGGTCAAACATTTCAACAGAACTGTCAAATCTAGAGTGTGGAGGTATCCAACAGCCGTTAATTCCAAGCGTTATATGGATGTATTTCCCGACTAGATTACATCCTACAACAACAGGTATCATCGGAGTATTAAGACGAAACCTGTAGACGTGTGCAAAGAAAATGAAAATATGGTGTTTAAAACATTGTATGGTGCGAGCAACGTAAAAGAAAAAAAGGTCATGTTTAAATACAGGTGACATCGTTAGAGTATCTAGAGTGAGAGGTGCACAAAGGGTTATGAACAAAACTTCACACACGAATTTTTTACCATATATGAATGTATCCCCCAAATACCAACAGTCTAAAATTTGAAAGATTATGATGGCGATATATTAGAAGGGTTGTTTTATGAAGAAGAACTGCAGAAAATCACTGTTGATAGTGATAAAACTGTCACGCTTCCCTTCTTCCAAACATTGCAAGCAGTCGCACACATGGACTTCCATGCTTAGGTCTTTTTATTTTTTCTAAGGGGTAAACAAAACAAAAGGCACGAGGGCCAGAGTCAACAAGCAAAAGGAAGAATGGAAAAGCCTCTTCAAAGCCAGGGCGATGGTGGACTAACAACCCGGCACCACCCAAACTAAACTTAAATACAAAACTTAACTACTCCTGAGCACACCGGCAGCTGAACTAATCACATATGCAAATTCATGCCCAGTGTGCTCAGGAGTAATTAAGTTTTGTATTTAAAACACAAGACATGAAAACTCAAAACAAACACCACTTTAACAAAGGTGGCCGCTCCGTCACTGCCTTCAGGCCTGACAGTACCCCCCCTCCTACTGGGGCGCCCAGGAAACAACCAAAGGCGGAGGATGGGGAGGCGCTCTGCATGGCCAGGGTGTCCCGGGTGAGTCTCCTGGTATGCTCACCTTTGAAAGTCCCAACCCGTGTTCCTGGAGCCCCTACCGGGAACAACTCTTTGTCCTCTGGGGCGCAGCCCCCTACTGGGAGCCGCTCACAGTCCTCGGGAGTGGAGCCCCCTAACAGGAGCCCCTCACTGTCCTCCAGGGCGGAGTCCCTACCGGGAGTCCCTCACTGTCCTGCAGGGCAGAGCCCCTTACCGGGAGTCCCTCACTGTCCTCCAGGGCGGAGCCCCATACCGGGAGCTCCTCACTGTCCTCCGGGGCGGAGCCCCCTACCTGGAGCCCCTCTCTGTTTTCAGGGGCGGAGCCCCTTACCTGGAGCCCCTCACTGCCCACGGGGCAGGAGCCCCTTACTGGGAGTAATTCAGTGGGGAACTCCTCACTGTTCTTGGAGGTGAAGCCCACTCCCTGGAGCTCCTCTCCATTCTCCAAGGCATGGCCCCCTCCTGGGAGCCCTTCAGCAGGGAGCCCCTCGCAGACCTCTGCCTCTCGCAGTCCTCTGGTGCGCTTATACTGGGAGTGCTAGGTAAGTTTCATTGCAACTAGTTAGACAAAGGCTCACCTGGTATCAGTGAGGCATGAGGTAATTAGGTGTCAAGTGGTGGGCTTCTGCTCTCCTTGAACTTTAAGAGGACTAACAGTCGGCCTGCACCTTCAAGAAGGACTCCCCTTTCAGCTCACTACACTCAGCTAAGTACCCTCTCCTCCCTACTCTATCTACTAATAATGTGCATCACACCTATACCTTTTCTTATATCTTCTGGTCCAAGAAGACACTTCCCCCATTGTCGCAGTAGAAATCTCAGTAACCTCTCCCAGCTACCTCTTTCTCCACAGCCTTCTACAGTGGTTCATGGTGGCCTGTGGAATTGCCAATCCTGCATCTGGAAGGCTGACTTAATCTCTGGTCTGGCGTCCCTTCACTCATTTCACTTTCTGGTCCTCACCGAGACCTGGATCACACCAGAGGATATGACTACTCCAACTGCCCTCTCCTCTGCCTTGTCCTTCTCCCACACTCCTCACACTTCAGGCAGAGGAGCGGGTACAGGTTTGCTTCTCTCAAGATCATGGCGTTTCATGCCACTAAGTCTTTAACAACTTAACATTTCCTGCTTTGAATTCCACTTGGTTACTGTGACATACCCGACTAAACTCCATATCATTGTACTTTATCGCCCACCTAGTCCTCTAGGTAACTTCATAGATGAACTGGACATCCTTCTGATTTCATTCCCAGATGATGAATTGCCCCTCATCCTCCTTAGCGACTTCAATCTCCCAAGCGACAAGGTGCAGACCTGCGGACTTGTAAGGCTCCTGTCGTCTTTCGGCCTGTCCCTTGGCGAGTCTCCTCCAACTCACAAAGCAGGCAACACTCTCGATTTAGTATCCACCAGATCACTTCCCATGTTCAACATACTGTCTACTCCTCTAAATGTCTCTGACCATCATCTTGTATCTTTCAAATTCCCTCTTCAGTCCTCACCATCTCTTCCCCCGCATACAACACCCTACGTCTGCCCACAGAAATCTCTCTTCTTTATCTCTGTCCTCTCTCTCCTCATCATCTCTACCAAACTCTACTAATCCCAGTCCATCTTCTGTAGAATCCACTACCCATTACCTACTTTCATCTCTCCACAGCTCATTTAACCAACTCTGTCCCTTGTCTTCCAAACTGAAGCGCATCTCTCCATTGGCTCCATGGCTGTCTGAGGTTCTGCGAAGTAACCAAAGTGAACTGAGAGCAGCCGAAAGAAGATGAAGGGAAACACTTAAGAACAGTTAAGAAGTGTCTCCTGAGGAAGTGTCAACTCCTGACGTCCAAAAAACCTACCATGTCTCCACTCGACCATCTCCCATTGAGCAAGCTCCAGATGATATCATCAGATTTCATGCTCCACATTGCCTACATAATCAACGGCTCCTTGATGACCAGCCATGTTCCATCTGCCTTCAAGTCTGCTGTGGTCACACCGATTCTGAAGAAACCTTTGCTGGACTCTTCAGATGTCAACAACTACAGACCAGTATCCCTCTCTTTCCTTTCCAAAGTCTTGGAACGTGCCGTTTATAACAAAATCAACTTGTTTTTCTCTCAAAACAGGCTTCTGGACCCCCACCACTCCAGGTTTAAGATGGCACACTCCACTGAAACTGCTCTACTTGCTGTCTCAGAAGAACTTCTTGCGGCGAGATCAGCCAACCTGTTCTCTGCTCTTGATCCTCCTTGACCTCTCTGCTGTCTTTGACACAGTCAATCACCAGATTCTCCTCGCCACTCTCTCTATCCTTGGGATCTCGGGCACAGCCTGGCACTGGTTTGCATCCTACCTCAATGACTGGAGTTAGCCGGTAACATGGCAAAGCACCCAGTCTGCTCCACGAAGATTATCCACTGGTGTTCCACAGGGCTCGGTCCTAGGACCACTTCTCTTTCCTCTATAAAGAAAATTGACTGTGATTGACTGTGTCAAAGACAGCAGAGAGGTCAAAGAGGATCAGAGCAGAAGACAGGTGGAGTTGTGGTCTTAGCACACATCAAAAAGAACATCCCTCCCACTCTGGACCAACACCAGTTCGCCTATAGGCCAAACGGGTCAACTGAGGATGCCATTTCCCTGGCCCTTAACACTGCCTTGTCACATCTAGAACATCAAGACAACTATGTGAGGATGCTGTTCATTGATTACAGCTCTGCTTTTAACACCATTCCCCCCATCAAGCTGACCACCAAACTGTATAACCTCGGACTAAACCCAGACAGTACGCATGGGCAGTCTGACCTCCACATCTATCACCCTGAATACTGGAGCACCCCAGGGCTGTGTTCTTAGTCCTCTCCTGTACTCCCTCTTCACACATGACTGCAAACCCACTCA
>JBBJLS010051776.1:0-13350 GCA_037577275.1 Bryconaethiops microstoma
TGTGTGTGTGTGTGTGTGTGTGTGTGTGTGTGTGTGTGTGTGTGTGTGTGTGTGTGTGTGTGTGTGTGTGTAGGAGGATGGAGTACTGACCAGAGGAGAGTGGAGGGTTTCTAATTCAGAAGAGCCCTCGGGCCCTGGTCACGTTTTTGTCTTACGCTTCAGTAAAAGTCTGTGATTGTGTAACTGCTGTGCTTTTCTTCTATTCTGAGCTTCGTGTCAGTCTTACTCCTACGAAACTGCTTCTCTGTAAAGCCATTTCCTAAGTCCCTTCGAGGCCAATCTTGAAGCAGGGAGAGACCGAGGGCTCTGACCTCTGTTACAGTTGCATATATGCAGTGGACACACATTTATCCACAGGGTGCGACTCGAATTTCCTCAAAGCGCACATGTCTCAATTTGCCAAGGTGCTATTTGTGGGCTTGTAATGAACTTCTCTACCAGTGGAAACCTCCACTCGTACAAGTCAGCAGGTCGATGCCACGTGCTCCTTGAACAAATTTTCATTTCTATTCTCATGTATTCCTGTTTCTTAGCGTATCGTTGAACCCTCCTACGTGATGGATGATTCTGGCCGTTTCTGGACTTATTGAAAGACCAGCATTGACTTGTCTAAAGGATTAGATTACCACGGCCTCCTAAATCCCTCAGTCGTGTTGATCCAGATTTGGTTGCTGTAGAAAAACAAATCTCATGCACTCGAGCACCAAAGAAATGATTGCTTTGAGGTTATTTTGGCACCTGGGAAAAATGTGTTTCATTTGTGTCCATATAGTTAAAAGGGATAGACTAATGCGGCAGATTTGAACCAGGGCATTGCCTCAGCTGCCTGAAGAGTGCTGGCCTGTGGGAAAGATCCAAGGTGGAGTTTCGCTCTGAATCAAGTGTTTGAGTGAAAAGAAGTGCACACAGGGCTATTGGGGAGAGTAAAGGCGGGTGTTGAATTTTTCAAAGCTAATTTGTGGCTGCTTCTGGCCATGTAAGGGTATTATTGCCGAAATGCTTACGACCTAAAAAGTACAGTGCCTCCTTGTGTGTGCTCTCTTTATTGTTATAAAAAAAAATGTTGGGGTCTATCTTTGTCGCCCTCTCGCTTTCTCTTCTTCCAGTGTGTGTCTCCCCGTTTTCTCTGTCTCTCTTGCCTTCTATCAATAAGACTGTGTCCTTGCATGACTGTTAAAAAAAAAAAAAAAAAAGGAAAAAAAGCTTTCTATACAAATAAAATGGAAGTGCCACTCTGCTGGGGATTCCGCATTGGGACTCTCAGGTTTTTGTTATATTTGACCTTTAGTGTTCCCTCATTTACTAAATACTACTTTTCTCCTTTTTAGTAGTGCATTTTTGTTTGTTTTTCTTTCTTCTTCTTCTTCTTCTTCTTCTCAGTTTGCGTGTACATTTTTTCCAAGCCAGGTTCCAGTGAACTCTTTCTGAGATTTTTAAGAGAAAATAAAAAAAATTTAAAAAAAGAAACAAACTCAGCTGGAAGACTCACGATGTCAGGTTCAAATTGTAAAAGGACAGCCTGAAGTTGAAGGCCTCTAGCCATGTAAGTGTTCACTACAGGAAAACACGAAAACCTCCTCCCGTTGTGCTTAAAACGCCAATCAGCGCTGTGCTTTCTTGCTTACGGTGAGCAAATTTACATGGTTGCATCAGGATACGACGACAAATGCCGAGGCTATGGTGGTAACGCCACCTAACGGAGCAAAGTAGCGCTTATTGATGGTTCTATTGGAAAACAGAGAATCTATCAGATAGCATTGGGAGATTACATGATTGGGGAAAATAGAGGGATCTTAAAGGCTTGGGCACCACGTTCCTCTCTTTCTGGACTTGCTCTTTGGTGGGTTGACCCCCCCCCTTCTGCTGCTTCGGCCTAAATATACACTCAGAGAAGTGCCATCTCGTGGCGGTGCGGCGCCGAACAGGATGTTGGTTTAGACGAGCAGAGGCTGTTTTCCTGAAAAACACTGCAAAACCCTGTAAGATAGCTTCAGCCAAGTCCGTGTGCAGCCTGTCTGTTCTGTGTGCCTTTACTCATCAAAAATAACGGTTTATTGTGCAGCTTCGTTTCGTCTGGGATCAGTTGTGATTTTTTGCGATATATTCTTCTTAAAATACATATATATAAATATATATTTAAAAAGACAGTAAAACCAACAAAAAATATATATATATCTTAACTCTGTTGATTTAATGTAATTTTAAGTCCTATTTGCCACCGATTTTGTGATTACATTTTTGGGAAGGTGACGAAGGCTTTTGTTTTTAGTCTCTTGATTTGAACCTCCCACTGAACCCTCGCCCCCTTCAACTCTGTTTTGCCTTCTTGAGGTTTTTTGAATGTTTTGTGCAATTTTTTTTTTTTTTTTTTTTTGTAAAATGAATGTCTTGTTATTAGTGGTTATTAATCTTGCTACAGAATTGTTTGCGTGTATTAAAAGTTTTCTGTAAGGAACGTTCCAATCAACGGATGACTTTTGTTGTGAATTTTACTTAAGAGTTGAACGTCTGCCCCCGGCCCCGGGTTTGCCTTCGCTGGAGTGGGTGTAATCGTTCGGGGTGGGGGTAGGGGGCATTATTATAATTAAACATAACATTTAAAATCTATTACAATATGTTGCACCTTGGAAAAAAAAGTGATTTACATAGTTTTTTTTTTTTTTTATTACCATTATTTGATTTCATTTTGCATCTGCCATGTCATGTAACCTAGACGCACCAGAATAAACACTGTATCCTACTTTGCTTCGTGGTCTGTTTATTGAGCACAAGTTCATGAGCAATTCAGCACGAAGCTTAACTAAATGTTTAGACTAAGCTGGACTGAACGACTTTTAATGGGGCCGTGACTTACTTTTCTTGCATTTCCAAAAAAAAGTGTTATATTGCAGAAATGGTCATCACTCATTTTTGCCTGACCATTTATTAAACCCCTCTTGATTTAATAGACCTTATATATAATATAATAGGGGTATGAGATTACAGATTTAACTAATCTCTGTAAATTAAGTCACAGCCATTGTTTCTCTGCCTATTTTCATACAGCCATGGAAAAAATGAACTTTTTTCCTGGTTATTGCTTTTGTCGTTTGTGGGAGTGTGTCTGTGTAAAATGTGCATGTCACTATTGTTTTATACACTATTGACCACACTTCAAAATTTAAAAAAAAAAATGGAGAAAATTTAAAAATAATACGCATTATTTTATATGTAAAATTGTTACTTTTTTTTTTTTTACAATTGCAACAGTTAAAACAGTGATGTTAAGAGCAGTGTGTGCATGTGTGACTGTTTCATCCATCAGAAACTGAATCAGGAGTGAAGCTGCTGGAATACAGCACAGAGAAAAGCTGCTACACAAACACTGCTGCACTCACAACACATATGGAGGCGTTTCTTATTTTTTACACAGCTCACACTGCAACAGTTAAAAAAAAGAATAGCAACCTGTGCATTTTCCACACACACAGACACACACACACACACACACCACACACACACACACACACACACACACACACACACTGCCGCAAACTGTACAAACAATGAACAGAATAAAAGGGAAAAATGGTCTCTTATTTTTTTCCTCGGCTGTATATAATTTATTTCTGATGGAAGCTCTAGATGTCTGTGTTTAGATTAGAACAGGCAAAAAATGTTTTCCTCATTTTTTGGCTGTGATTTGATATTTGAGGCGTGAACTGAAGGCCCATTTCCAATATCCATGGTTTGCCACTGTTACACAGTATATCAGTATATTCAATATGAGTCTCATATCTGGTGTCAGTTTATAACTGTAATCTCATTTTGACGTGACGTTCGTAACGCTGGAAGATGTTCATAATGCTTTCTAAGCAATGCTGGTGCATCAGTGTGGATGGAATTGAGTGTGTGTGTGCGTGTACTTGTTTTTGTACATATTTAGGACTTGCATTATACACTATATGTCCTATTTTCTAAAAATCAAGGGCATCAATAGGGGGAGTTTGTTGCTTTGCAGCAGTAACAGCTTCTGCTGTTTAGAAACACAGAAACAGCTTTTTAAACATTGCTGTGAGGATTTGATTGCATTCAGCCAAGAAAGCATTATTGAGGTACTGATGTTGGATAACTAGTTGTGGATCACAAGCTCCACTCCAGATCATCCCAAAGACTCTAGACGGAGCTCCATCGCTTCAGAGAATGCAGTTCTACTGCTCCACAGTCCAGTGTTGGAGGATTTAGACCCATCTAGCTGATGCTTGCCACTGGGAACGGTGATCTTACTGGCTCAGGTGGTGATGTTCAGCTGAATGCTTTTCTATGGAGATTTTTCAAACTGTGTGCACACAAACTCCCGGGTCAGCAATGGGTGGGCCTTAGAGCAGCTTATGGTGCTTTTCCACTGGCACAAGGAACCGTGCCGTACTGCAAACAAATGTTTTTCATTAAAAATAAAGCAACACAATAAAAAAAAAAAAAAAAGTTGAACCCAAGCTCCTTAACGGGAGAAGCAAAAGTGGGCTGCAGCCAAGCTGACTGCATCACTGCTTCATGATTGGTCAAAAAATGTTGTCATGACAACAAACGGGCTTTTAAAAAAGTTGTTTTTGGGCAACAATAAATAAATAAATAAAAAGGGCGATACAAACTAACAGCTGGGAAGCTGACAAAGTACTTGTACTACTATCTATTTGGGCTAAAGACACATTTCAACATCGCTAACAAGTTTTATAAGTAATGCTGATATATAAAAAAATGAAGAAACTCAAACAAGAAAAATGAAAGACCACAATTACAAAAGCAACTCTGTCAGACTTTCCACTTCGACTCCATGGACGAGGTTTTGCGATGACCTGCCATGAACTGTAAGAGAACTGTGTCGCAAATGTGTCCGAAACTCACAGTACAGTTTAGGCACAGCATGGTTCCTGTGCATTTGTAGAGAATAAGGGCTGTTTGGATACCCCTGGGCATATATTGTGTACAATATATGGCACATATGACTGTTTGTTTGTGTGTATGTGTGTGTGTGTGTGTGTGTGTGTGTGTGTGTGTGTGTGTATGTGTGTGTGTGTGTGTATATCTCACCACAGGCTGCAGCTGCGTGCCAGGCATCATGGCGTTGGCCAGTTGCATCTGCTGTGCGAGCATGGCCATATTCTTTTGCTGGATCAGGTTATTCCTGCCATTGATCTCCAGCTGCGTCTTCAAGTGTGGCGGAGGGTGCAGGTACTTACAGTTCTCTCTGGAGCAGCGGCCCTGAGAGAGAAACAGAGAGAGAGAGAGAGAGAGAGAGAGAGAGAGCATTATGCACCCAAATCACATAACACAGCCAGCGCAATAACCTCACAGTATAATATGCTCACGGGTCAGAGAAATTTTTAAAAATATTTCCATCTATTTTTCTCAACCACCCCCACAAAACTGCAATATACTGTTATGTGTAGTCGGTGCCCTCCAAAATATAAACAGAATATATTCCAGTATAAATAATATACATTGTATAAACTTTTTGCATAACACCCTCCCTCCTCCATCATACTAACACCTCCTTTTATATGATTAGCTAGAGTGAGAGAGAGAGAGAGACAATGAGAGAGAGACAGAGAGATAAAGAAAGAGAGAGAGTGAAAGAGAGAGAGAGAGAGAGAGAGAGAGAGAGAGAGAGAGAGAGAGAGAGAGAGAGAGAGAGAAAGAGAGAGACAAAAAAAAAAAACATGAAACAGAGAGAGGCAAGAGTAAAAAGAGGGAGAGAGAGAGAGGGGGAGAGAGACAATCAGACAGAGTGAGTTAGAGACAGACGAGAGAGAATAGAAAGAATGGAAAGGTTAAAGGGACTGTGAAAGAGAGAGAAAGAGAAAGAGAGAGAAAGAGAGAGAGAGAGAGAGAAAGAGAGAGAGAGAGAAAGAGAGACCCTTGTGTATGTATTCCTCTCATGTGCCGACACCGTCTGGGAGATGGGGGATGATTATATTCGCATAGTGTGTCTGATGCTACGCGGGAATAGGAAGTGGATTGTAATTCAGCCAGTCATAAAGGCTCTCTCTCCCTCTCCCTCTCCCTCTCTCTCTCTTCTTCTCTTTCTCTCAGTGTTTCCCTATGTCTCTCTCTCCCACTCCTGTCTCTCTTCTCACCTCTGTGCTCATAGCAGTCCCATGCTGTCTTGTGCTACACTCCCCATGAATACTGAGCAGATTTGGCCAGAAGGGGGATGTGGGTCTATGTGTGTGTGTGTGTGTGTGTGTGTGTGTGTGTGTGTGTGTGTGTGTGTGTGAAGAGAATGTGTGTATTGTCAGCCATCAGGCTGTAATTACTCAGGAGCAAACAAAGGCTATCACGCAGGATGCGGCTGATGACCCCCTCGGCCCCTTGCTAAAACACAGACACACACTTCTCTCCTTGTGTGTGTGTGCATGTGTTTGTGTGTATGTGTGCGTGTGTGTGTGTGTGGACGCCATCCTTTATGTCGAAAACCATTACAAACTGACGGCTCAAAAAGACTTTCACCACAGCTACCGTATACTCCTCTCTCTCTGTTACATTCTGCCTGGATGCCCCCCCCCACACTCATGACTGGCTGGGAGACGGACGACTCTGCCTGGCAACAGGGCGACGGAGCGAACTGATTGGCCGTCAGCCCAGCACCTGACTGGCTTCCAGCTCCACGCAGCCTCTGATGGTAACCTTATTTAACTCTCTGCACTTTATCGATTGCCGCTAATTGCCAAATTCTTTGCTCTTTACATGGTCGTCCCCCGCAGCCCGCCGGCTGACTGTGCCTGTACCTGAATTAATGTTGCCCGCTGCCCTCCTCCTGGCTTTAAAGCTGCAGTTTGGACAAACATACACAAGCCAAAGTGTTGATGTTTGGTGTTTGTCTGAAATGTAGTTTGTGTGTCTGTTACTTTGCATTGAAGCTATGAGGCTAAATGTGGCTAACAAGTAATGATCCACTAGTTAGCATCATGAATCTTGATTCAGTCATTACTTGTTAGCAACATTTAACTTTTCGTTATGTGTCAACAAGCCTCCATAAGCTTTGCATTAGTCCAGTGCAAAATTACCCTCTTAAAATATGACATACAGAACCATAACTCAAAGAGCCATTTGAATGCTTGACCCAGATATAAGAACTACATCATGGCCGGTTGGGTCGTAGGACCAAAATTAGTGTCCAATGAGACCTGCTGGGGTTACTAAAGGCCATTTGATTTCTGTAGGAGCAAATAGTGGAATGAATTCGTCTCTTCTGAATGAAAGCACTTAAATTGACTTTCAGCAGTGGTAGGAAACTAACCAATGATGAAATGAGCCTGATTTATAAATCTACCCAAAACCTCACCCTTGTCCCCAAACAATGAGTAAGGCATGAACTTGTTAATGATTGTTATATGTTTTTGAAATAGGGCACAATTGATTAGTTTTATTAGATATACATTTGAAAAGTTTGTAAATATACAGACACAATGAACGGGGGTAAATGAGCTAAATGGCCGCACCCTGCTACATAACGCAATGCTATTACCATGTCATTACAGATTATGTCCATTAATGTAAGAGTGGCGTATATCAAACAACTATTTGTGTTTCCAGTAAATTACTTAGTAGTAAGTTATTTATCTATAGTATTTATAGCTCAGCATTTGTGTATATAGCATAGTGTATTCAATACAGAATATTTTCAGAGAGTTTTTATCTGACTTTTATTTTAGACTTTACATTTTATTATTGTTCTTGTCTCTGTGTTGTCTGTGCAGTTGTAACATAAGCAATTTCCTCTGGGATCAATAAAGTTTCCTGATTCTGATACCAGTAATACCCGTCGATCCTTCTGTAATAAAAGTCACATTTAAATTTGGAATAGGGTTCCATAGGAACCCAGTTTGGACTAAAGTCTTAGCGCCCCCTAGTGTCTGACCAACCCAAAAGATATTACTGAGTGCTATCACTTATCAGTTAAAGAGCCCATATCATGGAGCATATTGTTTCTTTGAGCTAGATTTGCTGTAGATATCGAGGTATTCAGTCTACAGCCACCCACTCATGCTTAAGTTATAAGGAGTATTTAAGTTTAGACTACTGTGTGAATTAGGAGCAATACATTGCAGCCTACAGTGCGGATTCCCACCCCTTTACCTAAACATCGTACACTACGCATACAAAATTAACCAACTGTCTAGCGATATTAGACTCTGGAGGTCCCCAGATAAAAATATTATTGACAAAAAAAATTGTTTACCAGACGGAGGGAGAGAGGGTGTCAATGGGGGGTGCATAAAAATGTAATTAATGGTAGTCCGGATTAAAACATATTGTCAGTGTATGGCGGCTGTGGACATAAATATTTAATCAAGGGCGGCCTTTGGGGCCCCTGTTTGGGCAAAGGGACTCAAAGGCCACCCTTGATGAAATATACACTTTCCTGGTTTGCCTGTCCTGATTGTGCACCCTCTGCTGTTAGTTACAGTCCTAAAGCCAGAGCCAGTCTGCTTGGATCACTGTATTTATCTCATCCAGAGCCTGTAGCCCCCAAGCCATCCTAATCCAATATCCAGTCCTCTGTGTTTATATAAAAAAAACCCTGGGCGGTTGAAAGAGTTCCTCACCCGAGAAAGCTAATGTGGCTAAGAGTACAGAAAAGCTCCAGGCTTCCAGGCAGTTCTGAGGAGCCCCACAATACATGTAACAGGATTAAGCGTTTAACATATCAAAAAAATTGTAATCCGTTACAGTTACAGTTAAAAAGACAGTAATCAGATTATCAATACTTTTGAACACATAAGGTGATTACTTGGGATTACGTTCACATTTTTCACAGAGGAAAAATCACACTAAATGGTGGAAATTTTCAAGCGGCTCTCGTTCTTCCCTACAATGGGAAGCGGGAAAGCGGAAGTGGACAGCGAATGGTGAAATGTGAGACAGCAAGCATGGCCTCCAAACCAAACCACAACAGACCAGACTGAACCGGACCTAACCAAACCAGACCAGATCAGACCAGACCTGAAACACTGGACCGGACCAGCCCAGATCAGACTAGATCATACGAGACCAGACCAGATCAGACCAGAGCAGAAACACTAAACTGGACCAGACCAGACCAGATCGGAACGAATCATACCAGACCAGACTGGATTGGACCAGAGAAGATCAGACCAGACTGGATACGATCAGACCAGACTGGATCAGACCTGACCACACCAGAAACACTGGACTAGACCAGGCCAGATCAGACTAGATCATACAAGACCAGACCAGAGCACAAACACTGGACTGGACCAGACCAGACCACACCAGATCAGATCAGACCAGACCAGACCAGACCAAACCGGATCAGACTGGACCAGAACGACCAAGATCAGATCAGGCATATTTTAAAAAATGTAATCCCTTATAATTCCAGTTAAAAAGACAGTAACCAGACTATTGATACTACTTGGGATTACGTAAAAACCTGACTACCCTCTCGTCCCTGCAATAAAAGAGAAAGAGGGAGAGTGCAAGCGGCGAGCAAACAGTGAAATGTGAGATGCCGAGCGTGGCCTCCGGTAGGGCAGATGGAAACACAGCAAATCATAACGTCAATATATGGCCTTTAAATGGAAAGTAATTAAAACGTAATGGGGGGTAATGGAATCGGAATACGTTACTGAGATCACACAGCCCTCTTTAGTCTGGCATGGATTACAATTTTAAACTAATCAGTAATATGTAACTGAATACATTTTTGAAAGTGACCTTCCGAACCCTGAAACTGCCTATCAAGATGAAGGAGGCAGAGTATAGAAGCATCATTATCAGAGGAAATGGGTTGTAACTGTTGAAATACGAATTATAATATATATTCATCGCATTACAGATAGTCCTGTCCTTCATTACAAAAAGTCATCAAGGTGGAACCGGTTTGCAAGTTGGAACATCCTGAAGAATTCCTGATATTTGAAAAAAAAGGAAAAAAACCCCTACGTGTTATTTGAGTCCATTTATTTCACTTTTTGCCAGCAAATTTGTCTTGTAGACTGGTGTGATATATCCTTTTTAGATCTAAAGCAAATAATTGATTATTTCACCAAAACAGTTATATAGTCTTGCAAGAGTAACTGATGGTACCAATGTTGAAATAGTCCAGACCTACAAATATTTGGATGTTTGATGACAGGTTGAGATTTAGGGAAAATACAGATGTAAAAAAGTCCCAGCAGCACCTCTATTGTGTACGTAATTCATACCAAAGATATACTTACAATTTTGTATTCTCCATTTAAAGAAAGTGTTTCAACTTTTTCATGTAATTGCATTGTCAAAAGGATAAGAATTTACTGCAGGGTGTTGTTGACCTTAGATCTAAAATTCTCCAGGACAGCTTTATTCTGATTCAGATCTTCATTCTGATTCAGATCTTCATTCTGATTCAGAGCATTCATTCTGATTCAGATCTTCATTCTGATTCAGACTGCATGTGTGTAAAACAAATAGGAGGAGATTTGGGTTTATTCGAGGAACCATCAGACCATAAAAATGGTACAAGAGAGGGTCGGTTTACCCCGAACAAGGTACCAGCATTGTCATTCTAAAGTTTAAATGAAATGAATGTAATTCATTTTATTGTATCTATTGCCAATTGGGGGATAGACCATACATATTTATGCTTATGTATGTACGTAAATGTGCATATGTGTAGGCACGTATGGGTGTATGGCTCTATTTGCACATTTATATATACATACACTCACTTTATATACACATAGTCACTGTATATCCTATATATATAATATATGTTTCGAGAGAGCGAGACATTGAGATAGAGAGAGAGAGAGAGAGAGAGAAGCATCAAAAACAGCCTGTTTCAAACATCTTTTTGAGATATCACGAATATTTTCATGGTTTGTTTATTGATTGCTAACCTGCTCGCCTTCAGTTGCCCTGGGGGATGAATAATGCATTTTGAAATTTTAAATTGAATCGAACTATACTGAACTGGCAGTTTCCCCATTTAAGTAGCCTGGTTGTGTATGCCTGGACATAACTGTCCAAGACAGTTACAAAGTTGACAAACTTGCTATAATGACTTCGGTTATATTTTAGTTCTTATAATGAAATAAACTGGCCACTTTATCGGAAACATTTCCATTGCATCAATTTGCTGGCTCATATTTAGAGACTGCAGCCCACCTGTTGCTGCACAGTTTGCATAACCATCAGGTCAGTCAGTGGTCAGTTTTTGGTCAACTCCTGTAAATCAACCTGCGTCTTTGAAAAAGTTCAATGAGGCTATTTTGTAACAATTTGTGAATTAATTTTTAATTCAACACACAAGAAAACATTCAATCAAATCATTTCATTTTCATATTTTGGCAATGAAGATTACAGAGGCAGGGAGAAGTGAGATGAGGATGGATGGAGGGGGGCAGACCTCAGTGGTGGGCCCTACTAGCACAGCTCAACATGTTTATGCAGGTGTGTGTTTTTTTTTAAACATGCATGGATTAAGCAAGACTGATAATGGGTAAGTGGAGGATCACACTGCTGTTTTCCACTTTTATTTATGATCATTTTCTCATGTGCTGACTTTTCTCTTCCTCTGGATGGTCTCGTTCTGTTGGAGTAGGAAGCTAAAGTTGACTCGAAGAAGAAAAAGTGAAACCAAAGTTAATTTACTGTTCTCTTTCTTCTTTGTTTTTTTTTTATTGCAGGTTCTTGTAGGTGTTGTGACATGACAGCTTGGTTATTGGACCTCAAAGCTGTTCAGTAAATACTAATACTCACTGTACTTTCTCATCTTGTTAAGAGGAGAGGTAATTTTTTTATTTTTGGTCTCATCTTATTTTTGGACTCTATCAGTTTGAGTCCCGAAGGCCTGTAGTCTAGGACACATTGGTGTTTTTTCTGCTCAAACACATCCCAGACCCACTAAAGCTGGTTTTTCGCTGATGAGTCCAACTGGAGGTCCTCCCAGAATCTCAGCTGATGATCCAGTATGGCCAATTTCCTCCTCAAACACACAACAATGCTTAACATGGTAGATGTTAAATCAGGTTTATATACTATGGATCAGGGAAGGTCTAAGGTAAGTGTTTCTAGTATTGTGGCCACTGTGTGGAAATTTGACAAAATGACTGATTACGTTGCCAGATTTTTGACCTTGAGCTTAATTATCTGGTACTCAAACACATCCCACAGAGAAGATTCACAACAGATATTATTACAGACCAGATTAGACCAGATTAGACCAAATGCGACCAAACTGGACCAGATTGGACCAGACCAAACCAGATCAGACTGAATCAGACCAGACCAAGTGGATCAGACCAGATCAGACCGCACGAGACAAGACCATTCCAGGCCAGATCAGACCAGATTAGACCAGGATGGATCAGACCAGGCAAGACCAAACCAAACCAGAAGAAACTGGACCAAACCAATCAGACTAAACAGACCAGGCTGAACTGGACCGGACTGGACCAAACCAGACCAGATCGGACCGGAGTGAACTGGACTATACCCTACCAGACCAGATCAGACCAGACAAGGTCAGACCAGGCCAGAGGTTCTCAGTCACATCTCCCTGAATAGAGTTCAAACCCTTCAAGACTCAAACCAATTTATTTTGTCCTGACTTCTCTCGGGTTTTCCTGGGTCTGGCAGAGAAACAGAAGTGTGTGATGAGTCGACTTCGGCTGATTATTCGTCTCTCTTTGTTTACTTCAGTGCTCTGTCTCTGCTCTGCTTATTGGGAGCTGTTGGAGACGCAGCATATCTGATACGAAACACGGGTCTGAGGAGCAGCCTGACCGCGCTGCTGCCGGCCTACAATGAGAGTTATTCATTATGTGTCACATGGCACACACACACACACACACACACACACACATGCACACACATACACACACACACAAGCACACGCACACACACACACACATACACACACACACAAGCACACACACACACACACACACACACACACATACACACACACAATCCCGGGATATATACCTTGTCTAAATTTTCACAATTTATTGATTAATTTATTCATTTATTTATATTGTTTGACAGTTTAATCTTCAAGAACCAAAAAGAAATATTTTTATTGTTTCAGCAGTTAAAAAAATAAAAGTATTATAGTTAAAACAGTTTTCTAAGTTAATACAGCTTTTCTTTGGTTTCACAAATATGTATTTACACACACACACACACACACACACACACACACACACAGAAACACACACAGGAATACACACACATGCACCCACACACATGAACCAGTTCTGTTAATATTCTGAATGATGAGAGAGTTGGTGTGTGTGTGTGTGTGTGTGTGTGTGTGTGTGTGTGTGTGTTTATGTGTATTTGTGTATGTGTGTGTGTTTG
>JBBJLS010051847.1:0-13347 GCA_037577275.1 Bryconaethiops microstoma
CTCTAATAACACCCAGCTGTGATTCACCCTGAACAGAAAACCCATACCCACTTCAAAATAAAAGTTCATAAACAAAACCTTAACCTGTGGCGGCCTCTAGCAGCCGCTGACAGGACATGACAACAGGAAAGTGGATGTGAAATTAATTTCAGTTCAATACTGTCTAATTTCATTTGTTTGCTGTTCCAGATCAATTTATTTTCAGATTAAGGAAATGCAAGGAAATAAAACAGAGAATTTTACGTGTGTGAATGATGAATGTGCACTATATAACTGACACTGCTGCAATCATAAGGATTTTCACTCAGCGTGCTGCCGCTCTCCGGACCCCGGCCCGCTGTGGGTTTTCGCCACCCACTTGTGGGCAGAGACTATACTGAAAGTCCTCCCAGGTTCAAAGATCTTGTGTTTTTTCTATTTGTTTCTAAGATCTAAAATAAAAGATATTTGGGAGTTTGCATGTGAAGCCATTTTTAAAAAGCCAGTTATGGCTATTATTACATGTTTTTAATTACAATAAGTTTGGTTCTACGTGACAAAGGAACACCAAACAAAGCAAAGCACGACCTCGAGCATCAACACAAACCGGGCGAACTTTCATATACGGAAATGTTTCACCATTATGATTACAATTTAGGAAATGGATCATTTCACAAAAGACTCATCTAAAAGACTCTTTGTGATTGAATTATGCAGAAGGTTTAGTGGTTTGGTTCTTTAAGCTTGGGCATCATGACTGTAGAAGAACATGTGAATTGCACTGAAGACCTCCTGACAGAGGAGCAGCTAATTTTACTCTTTGATTTATTTTTAAACGAATCACACCACAATTAGAATGACATCAGCTGTCAACCGTGATCAACCGTGATCCTCTTTGAGGGTAAGGTCAGGATTTAACGAGGCCAACTTGAAATACATTTCTGGCAAATGTGATGCAATTTGCTTCTATTCATAAATTGGTACGGTGAAATTCTGACGTGAGAGGCAATAATAATCGCCTACGCTTCTATTGTGCCTTCATTACTGTCCAAAGCCCTTTGCCTATGTCCGCCTTTATGCTTCTGCCTCCTTTTTCCAGCTTGCACCTCCCCTTCTTCTCCTGAACCTGCAATTACAGAGACCCCTCTGCCACTTTCTTTTTGTCTATTGTGAGCTTTCTACAGCTTGAGCAAAGTACAGCACTGTCATCGTTTCAGCCAAACGAAGGTGGGAGGCAAACTGTTTTAAACCATTCCAGAAACTAATTATCATCTCCCCCACATTCTGTCTGTTCTCTCTGTCTCTCTCTCAATACCTCTCTTGATCTCAATACTTATTTTGCTTTTTCCCTCTCTACCACTCACCCTATCTCTCTCTCCTATTGCACTCTCAATACCTTTTTCTTGCGCTCGCTTTTAACTCTTTCTCTCTGCCTCCCTTACTCTATCTCTCTATTCCTCTCCCTGTCACTCGCTCACCCTTTCACTCACTCTCAATACACCTTTCATTCCCAACACCTTTTTCGTTCTTTCTCTCTCTACCTCTTGCATTCTCTTTATATTGTTCTCACCCTATTTCTACCTCCCACTCACTCACTTTCACAATACCTCTCTTGCTTCATCTTTGTCTCCACCTCTCGCACTCAATACCTCTCTCCCTATCTCTCTACCTTGCTTGTTCCTCGTACTGCAGTTTTACAAACCATGTTCTCTGCGCTTCTATCACACCGTTGTTTACATGCTTTTCAAATGGACTCCTTATATTTTCCAGTAAAATCACAAAGACATAAATGTAGTAAATTTAATACTGCATTTTATTTTTTGTATAACAAAAATAAACACTTTTCTTTCTAAGGCATCACATTTGCACAAAAAACCCCAAAACAAAACAAAAAAACAAAAAAAAGTAACTGTTGGCTAACCCACATTCTGTGATTTTAAACCAGTTAAACCCTCACACAAGCCTGACCCACAACTCCCCCAAAATGGCCAACTGTATTGGCAGTGGTCTGATTGCACAAGTTACAAACACTGATTTCAGAAAGAGGAATAGGAATGTGCGTAAACAAGCGACATATGATAACCATTTCACACTCACATTCGAGTAGATAGAAATTACCCTGCGTTAATCTCTTAATGCATAAAAATACATTTATATAAACAAAAAAACATCAGTATGAAACAGGACGGGACTGTACAGCACATTACACACATTCATTACAGAGTCTTGTTGCCAGTGGTGTTCCTTCCACATTTCCAGCTTGCCACTTCTGTCAGAAGCAGGTGATACCATTTCTGGTCTAAGCTTTGAACACTTGAACTTGTACTGAGGAGAACTGTGGCTTCCCAGACACTAGAGGGCACTCTCAGGTGAGTCCAAATCGAATAAGTTCATAAGGAAGTATTTGTGCAAAACTGTAGTTTGTAAATGACTGTTTTAATACAAACAAAAGCATTTGTTTCCTCAAAACAGAACAGTATTACATACTTCAAAATGCTCTCGAGGTCCAGTTACAGGACTTTCTAACAGTTACTTGTGTACA
Organism: Bryconaethiops microstoma; assembly: GCA_037577275.1. Taxonomy (NCBI): domain Eukaryota; kingdom Metazoa; phylum Chordata; class Actinopteri; order Characiformes; family Alestidae; genus Bryconaethiops; species Bryconaethiops microstoma. The sequence continues at coordinate 2,522 of JBBJLS010051847.1, forward strand.
TCAGTGTACAAGAACAGCTGATGAGATGCTCTGCTTGCCAACCAATCAGCACTCAGTAGCCAGAATAGAGACAGAGTACCTTTAGGCCACGCCCACACTATGGGCAAAAATATTCATTCATTCATTCATTCATTCATTCATTTTCTGTAACCTTACTATGGTCGCGGGCAACCGTAGCCTATCTCCATGACAACGGGCACGAGGCAGGGACTCACCCTGGGCGGGGTGCCAGCCCACCGCAGAGCGCACGCACACACACATACACAACATTCACTCACACCTATGGTCAATTTAGAATCCTCAATTCACCTGACACGCATGTCTTTGGACTGTGGAAGAAACCGGAGAACCCGGAGGAAACCCACACCACCACAAGGTGAACATGCAAACTCCACACACACAAGACCAGGAACTGGATTCAAATCCCCAACACCTCCAAAACACTGCTGATTTCCACTGATTTGCATTACACAACTTAAAACTAAAATCGGCAAAAAATACAAAGCAGAGCCAAAAAGACGACATAGTTGTCTTAAAGCTATTGACAGATAAGAGGGCTGCCTAGCCTAGGGACCCTATAGAATCCTGGTACTATTTACATATATTTCTGTAGACTTTTTGTGTCTAATATGTCAAAAAGTTAATTATCTGAGAACTTCTTGTTAAAATGTGTTTATGATTAATCCGGATTCCCTAAATACATTAGTTAAACTAGTTATTTGGTAAGCTCCCTGCTAGCTCTCTAGATTAGTTGGCTAGCAAGATACCAGAGTACTCAATCTATGGTAGATCTTCATGTTTCCAGGGGCTGAATGGCTTATCTTCATCCATTACATTTACATTTACGGCATTTAGCAGACGCTTTTATCCAAAGCGACTTCCATTCTCTAAGTACAGGGGACAGTCTCCCTGCAGCAACTTGGGGTTAAGGCTCTTGCTCAGGAACCCAGTGGTGGTGCTGGAGGTAGGATCCATTAGTCACTTTAAAAAGCCTTCTGGAAAGTACCTGTAGTGTAATCAGGGTTTGAATCAGTGTTTAGCTTCCAGTCAGATTTAGTTTACTTATCTGGCCCTTTCAAGAGGATGAGTCCCCCTTTGCTAATGTTACAGCTATTAGCTTTAGCTTTAGCTCATCTGAAAGCCACAGTTCTTCCTTTTTCAAGCTTCCTCCTCATCAGACAAGAAACACTACAGGCCTAACCTACAGTTTTTTCCAAAAAATCTTTTTATGAGCAGCTTTGAGGCACTTTGCTGCTGCAGAGATTAACTACCATGCTTTAAATGAGAATAACTGCCCACTATAATAACTTTCCAAATCACCTGAATTCAAATTGCCCATAATGTGTGCTCAAAAGGCATTTTTCAGTTGGAGTCGCGGCCTTCGAGGACAACAAAGTGCCTTAAAGATTGCCTGCACCATTTACTTTGAGCCGGTAAAGTATTTACATGCTTCTGGAACCGAACGGAAGTGGCAACCCTGGAAATGTGAAAGAGTTCAGATTTTGGCTGATTTCCTCACTTCTGACAGGGAATAAACTAGTGCTTTTCCATGAGATACTACTGTTGGCACTTTTTTATGTACGCTTTGGACTACACATTTTATAATCAATACTGAAAGACTGAAGTCATTCCAGTGGCTCCAATCTACTTCTCCACAGATTCAAGAAAGTGTGTGACAATCTGCACCACTGAAAGAACTTCAACTCTCAGAATGGAGGAATGTAATTCAGGTTAAAGCTGTTTGAACATCAGTCATGGACCTGACTCACCCAAACGTCACTGCATTATTATGTGGCTCCTTCACGGTTCAAACTAACAGTTGCTTTGAGTTCAGAATCTCAAAGTTCTCTAAGGCACTGTGAGATCCATCAGTCAAAAGTTTGAGCACCCCAGGTCAAATTACATTGAGGCCATGTAAGTATGCATCCTTTACACTGTGCATTTTAACGGACAGTTGGTGATTTAGGAAATAATAGGGAAAAAGACAGAAAATGTGGCATGTGCAAAAATATATTGCACAATTGATAGTTTATGTCATTACCTCCCAACATGTTAAAGCGTCAGAAAATGCCTAGAAACTGGGCACAATATTTGGTGCCATATTTAAGACTGGTCTCTGTAGAGGATGTGTTAACTGACAAATCGTCATTTGACCAGGAATGTCCAAGTTTTGGATATGACTGTATTGTCTATATGCTACAGAAGGGCTTATTTGATTTTTAAAGGGATACTCCAGCAACCTAATCTCTGTATGCTGCATTACCATGGACAAAAAAAAAAAGTTTCCAAAGAATGACACCTCTTCGACTTGAACCATACAATCCATTATACAGTTGCTAAAATCAGTAAATATGTAACACTGGTAAATTCAGCTTTAGTTGGTTTACAGAAGGGACTGGTTTCCAGAGGAAATATGTCGTTGTCGGGCCTGGTTCTTGGGGGTACAAAAGCATTGCACCTTTCATTAGAAACTAATTTTTGAACTCTTAAAACGAGATTAGTGTCATATGGGGAGGTGGGATAATGTAATTTTACTGGCGTTTCTCAAATGAAATTAATCCGGGGTAAATCCACCATGTCAGTTTTTTTAAGAAGCTGAATGTTTCCACATCAGAAAAGATTTCAGCACCTCATACCTACTATAGAACGTGCTGTAGCAGTAATCCCAGGTTATACTAATCCCATGCCAACATGGTGGTAAAAATGCTACAGTTGGAGTCACTAGAAGACGCCTTTACTTATATTTACTGTGGCCCAAATGAGCAGATATGGACTCTGAACATTAACACATGTAAAATGAGAGAAAAAACCTTGACACATTGCTGTCACTTAAGATGGTAAGGGTAAATTTTTTACGTTTTCTTTTAAAGCACCCTGCAACTGGGCATGTTTGTGGTTTCTGCCTGGAAGTGTATGGATACCTTAGAGAAAATGAAAGTTACTGGAACTTCTTTTTTACTAGATTGTTTAAAATCTCAACAAACCTTCTTAATAATGTCTTTAAAATGGTAATATAATATAATGCCTATAAATCGGAATTGGTGTTATATCATCACATATCAGCAGCTGGTGGCCTAGTGGTTAGGGTGTTCACCCTGCAATCAGAAAGTTGTGGATTCGATTCTCAAGACTGCTATGCACCTCTGAAGTACCCTGAGCAAGGTACTCCTGGGTGCCCGCTGCTTCACTTGGTGAATGGGTTAAATACAGAGAAAGAGTTTCGTACTGTTCACACTGTGTGCTGTGGTGTGTTCGTGTATGACAGAATGGTCACTTTCATGTATTTCAAACATTTATTACCAGAATGAAGCAACCACCCAAAACCTTCTATTACGTGAGTTCCAAGTCAGTGGGTTCTCAAACCTTTTTCTAAATATAGGGAAACACATTAAAATGATTGTCTATGTTAATAGGTTGCTGGTACTGATGCAGACACAGAGATTAGGCCAAAAAATGCTGAGTATTCCTTTTTTGAGTGGGCACTCACCTACTTTATTAGAAAATAACTACATTTATAATTAGATCTGATTAAAAAGCATTTCACCTGCAGGTCTTTTTAGGCTTATTAACCGATCATATTCACCTTTTGTGCTTCATGATGGAATTTTACCTTCTAATTTTGGTCAATTTTGGAATGTGGGATTTGTTAGAAGTACAAAAACTCACTAATCAGTACCTCATATGCCAGAATGAGGTGCTTGCGTAGGAATTTAACAGACACTGGCATAGAATTGTTGTCATACTCATAGAGATGCTGATTTAAAAATAAATTGCTGTGGTCTCTTATTTTTTTCCAGAGAAAAAAAAAAAAATATATATATATAAACAATTTGACTGTGCCCTAGATTCAAGTAGTACCTGCTGCCCCCTTAGGAAAAAGGCATAATTAAGAACAGAATCCATGTTATACCAAATAAATACATAGAATATTTCCAGCCTATAAAATCAAAGTCTCTATTCAGAGTCCCTTTTTGTTCTGACTATCTTGTGGACACCCATAGACAGTGGTCACCCTCCCACACATCCAGTGACAACATAAATAAAAATAGAGACCAGTGGCCACATGCAAAAAACATCTTTGAATAAATTTACTTTAAGTGAGCTGCTTCAAATCTCTTCAGGAAATTCTTTAAGTGGAAAGCAGCAAGAAATGCACTTTTTTAAATGAGTTTTAAAATTTTAGACCCCAATTTTAAGCTTCACTATTTGAATTTGCAACTGACGTAAGATAAATATTATAGCTGTTTTTTGCAAGTGGCCACGGGCCTTTTCTATGAACCTCCTACTGTTCACTAGCTAGCAGCGTTCACCATAAGAACATTTCAACTCGTTTTTGAAGATACTGTAATCCTGCTTCTAAGGACATGACTTGGTACAGAAAAGCACTCTCAAAGTCATAAACATTGAATACATTTTGAAGGTAGAAAAGTAGAAAATGTTTGAAGCCTGCATTCCCTTACACTGCTCCCTCACTTTGAGCACACTAGCTGCTTCATCTTTGTAGTGGTTTATGTTGCTACATTTTTAATCTCCATTGTTATTTGATTTCAGGTCTTAATCAGCAGACCCTGTGCCAGTTTGCTCCTCTGGCTCTGATTTCTCGCACTTCTCAGAGATCGGATGTTTCCCAGGATTCACGGCTTTCTCCACTTTGCCATTTTCCTGCCACTGGCCCGGAGAGTTGAGGGATCTTCGCTTGAGGAAACGGTTAATGATGTCTCTGCAGGTTTGACGATACTGGTGCCGGAGGAGGGAGTAGACAAATGGGTCGCAGGCAGCTTTGCTGTAGGCCAAGCTCTTGCACAAAACTCCCCAGTAAGGATTGATCGGGATGGCTACAAACAGCTCCACCAACCTGAAGTCAGAGAGACAAACTTTGATTTCGCAACAGTGTTATTTGAATGGTCCATTGTAGATGCTTTGTCAATGGCCAATTTGGATTTAGCAAATATTCAGAAATAGCTGTTACCATGAACCTAAAGCTGTACATCCCATCAAACTTTAAACTTAATCCCAAACGTAACCTAAAAATCCCTAAATCAAATCATTAGCCTAACAATAATGCTGTTAATAATCCACAGAGTTTCATTAAATGTTGTCAACCATTACAGCATGTGCAGATAATCTACAGGAGAGTATCAAAAAATGTGGGCCCCAGATTTACTTAAAGGAATACTCCAGTGATTTTCAATCACTGGAGCCAGTGACAGCCTGTGACACAGCACCCAGGGAGCAGTGTGTGGGGATGATACCTTGCTCAAGGGTACCTCAGTGGTGCCACTGGGAGGCCTGGGATTCAAACCCGCGGCTTTCTGGTCGCAGGGGCAACTCCCTAACCTCCAGCCCACCAGCTGCCCCAATGACTTGCCAGAGGTAGGATAGAACAGAAAATACTCTGACCTCTATCTCACTCATTATTAAGACAAATGGGCAGTAAAAAAACAGTTATGCTAGATAGAAATTGCTGTACATTTTCCTGAATTCTTCAATCTGCAGGTATGTCTCATAGTATAAAACATACAGTCTTATATATAAAATGATTTTTCAGCCAGAATGGGTATAATGATGAAGACAACTCACAGTTCAGTTTGATAAAACAATTCAGGGCTCACTGTTTGATACAGTCACATTATATATTCAACAAAGTAAGACTGAAAACAGACAAAGATCTCACAGTTATTCCTTCTCAGACATGTAAAGGTAAAGTGGCATTTGGCAGACACCCTTGTCCAGAGCAACTTACAATCATTAGTTACAGGGACAGTCCCCCTGGAGCAACTGAGGGTTAAGTGTCTTGCTTTGGAACACAGTGGTAGAAAGTGGGGGTTTGAACCTGCAACCTGCAGCATGGATGTGTGGCCCAGTGGGTAAAACACTTGCCTGTAAAAAAAGGTTTAAAGCCCCCCACTTTTTACCATTGTGTCCTTGAGCAAGACACCAGGGGGAGTGAGTCTGCCAAATGCCCCCATTAATTTTGGGGTCACTGGGTTCACAGGCAAATGTTTTACCCACTAGGCTACCACTACCCCACATTCACAAAAAATCCCCTTTGTTTCCTTGCTATTTTCTTTATTATGTAGCCTCTAGGAGTGTGATATGTTCAGTGCTCATTTTGATTTGATATTCTCACAATATTAAATGAAACCTGAATGAAGACAAATTATGACCAGGGGTGGGGGTTTGTGACATGAATGTGCTGGACTGGGTTGAACATCAATTACATCAAATATCATAATTCATAAGACTGCTTTTTCTCCACAGTGTGCCTTCTCAAATATGTTGCATTGCAATATCATTATTTCTGATGTCCATATTGCCCTGTGGATTTTCTAATAAGTAAGCTACCATGTACAAAAGTTGCTGACTTGATTGTCTGTGGTAATAAACGGCACATTACAGATACTAAAGATAAGAGAGCAGACTGGAAAACACTGAAACAGAAAGAAAGGCTGAGCCATTTGTTCTGAAATGGAACTAAATGCAGCAGGTATGCATCTACAGACTGAGGGGCAGCTGAAAGTTCATGCTTTGAACTTCTCTTAGCTCATCCATGTTGTGTAACCCTTTTCAGCAGGCCTCCTGGTGACATTTAAAGTGGCCTGTCAGATATTTTTATTAATATAATTGTGTAAAACGTTTTAATGCACATTTTAATTAAAACATAATTAAAATACATTTCAATTAAAGCATGACCTAAAATTCAAGGCTAATCTGAGGGACTTCAAACATGACATTGTCTCGCTACTGTGAAACAAGGTAAAGAGTGACTTATTTCATCACACAATAGGGCTGCTTTATTTTCAACTACGATTTCGGTTTCATTTTTGCAGTGACGCTTTTATTTTATATTATGTTATCCCTGGATTCTACCAGGGGAGCTCAAACAGCTGATTGTGACCATTCCTAACAATTAATGTGATGATATATGTGGGTACCCATTCCCTGTTGACAAACAAAATCAACATGTCGATAACGAACCACATGATTTATATTTAACATCTGTAGTCCTAAAATGGAAACATCACCACACTTGTTCCAAGGATTCAAATGGAACAAACTAATTATTTGCAAAAAGTTTCTACAGTTGGTGAGTAATCATGATCTCAATATTGGTCAAAAATGATTTTATTTTTCCCATAATTTTTGCCATAATTGACCAGCCCTTTCAGCCACTGGTTTCAGAGACCCTCAGCCAGTTCAGCTTCAGTCAAGTGCACACATTGCAGTCTCTGAACTGAGAAGAGCTTGGCTTCAATGTCAGATAAACAATGTTGAAAAAAGAGGAGACTTTTTTAAAAAATATGTTGTGGAAGTTTCAGTTTCTGTGTGTGTGCCTATTTCTTTTAAGCTATAAGCTGATGAGTGTGCAGTTTTATATTCTGACAGGTTGAGTAGATGTGATGTTTGCAATGTAAATGACAAGCTTTTGTGATACAACAAAGCATCAAATTGTTAAAATGCATTTCTTTAAAAAAAAAAGAACAAAAATATACACGTCGTGCTGCACTCGTTTCTCCTCAGCACAAAATGATGATGACCATTAAAAGTGCCTGGATTTACTGTGTAATTCAGAAGTGGGCTGACCTGGTGAGGACGTAGGGAGTGAAGCAGATGATGAAGGTCCCGATGAAGGTGCTGACTTTGCGTGTGGCTCTCTGTCTCCTCTTCTTCTGCTCCTCCAGACAGCGCTGACGCACACTGAGAGAGAGAGGGCAGGAACATCACGATCTCATTACTGAACCCAGCTGGGAACTTTCATATACCTGCCTGACTGTTGTAAAAAATTCCCTAAACTAGATTGAACAAAGTACTCTTCTAAACAGTCGCTGGGAGCACCGCTGAGATCCTGATCGTTGCCTGAAAGCCTTTATTTCCAAACACCCTCCTTAGGGGAGCTGGAAGTAATTGCCTGAAGACATACGTGGACTCTTCACTTGAGTAGTGCAACAACAGCGCATCAAATAGAAAAATAAGGCAGGTGTAAAAACCAGCAACTGTGGCAGTCAAACAGTTTTGTAACCACAGCATACTGCAGCACTGGTAGAGTAAATGTACATTATACTAGCTAGTTCCAACCTTGAAATGTGACTGGCACTCTATGAATATCAATACCTGCTGATAATGGCACTCCAACTGAATCTCCTTAAGTATCACTCTGCCTTGTTTGCCTGTAATTTCGCCTTAAAAAAGCCACCACAAAGTTTACTACAGGTAACATTTCTGTCAAAAAGAACTTTAACAAATCTGGTCCTGTAACAGCAGTGAGCAAAGTCAAAACCAAATCAGCAAAATCCATTTACACTAGTCATGAGTTTCTGATGGTCCTGGCATCACATCATGATCCACCTAAAAGGAATAATTTCCACCTAAAAGGAATAATTTAGCGAAAAAAGGATTGGTCAAATGTAATAATGTATGCAACGAGAATCTCATATTCACAGTTCATTTTTAGACTGTTGTATGCACAGAATAATCAAAAACATACACTACATAGACAAAAGTACTGGGACGTCTGACCATTACAGCAACAGGGACTTTAATGACATTGGTAGCAGCCTAGAGGGGTGGTAGTAGTTTAGTGGGTAATACAGTTGCCTGTGAACCTGATGACCACAAATTTGCAGGTTCAAAGCCCCACTTTCTACCACTGTATCCTTAAGTAAGACACTTACCCCTCAGTTGCTCCAGGTGGACTGTCGCTGTAACTAATGATTGTAAGTCGCTCTGGACAAGGGTGTTTGCCAAATGCCACTTTATCTTCACATTGCATTCAAATACATAGACGTTAAAATGGAGTTTGTCCCCCCTTCGAGGTCCAGTTCATCCCAAAGGTGCTGGATGAGGTTGAGGTCAGGGCTCTGTGCGGGGCAGTCAAGTCCTTCCACACCAAACTCATCCAGCCACGTCTTTATGGAGCTGCTTTGTGCACTGGGACACAGTCATGCTGGAATAGAAAAGGTTCTTATCCAAACTGTCTACAAAGTTGGAAGCATGGTATTGTCTAAAATGTCTTGGTATTCTGAAGCTTTAAGATTGTCTTTCACTGGAAGTAAGGGGTCTAGCCCAGGTGTGTCCCAATGCTTCCATATAGTATAGCTGTAAATAAAACATAATGAAATTGATTGTAATCATGTTTTCATTAATCACTGTCATGGCTGCGTCCCACGTGCCACACCCTCAGCTGCCCAGGTCGCTGGAGTTCTGAGGTAGTGTACTATTTGTTCATAATTTGTCTGTTAATGCCCTCTTTTAAACAGAACAGACAAAAATAAGGACACCTGGCAGTTCCTTTTTGATGTGGAAGACTCTCATCAGGTAGACCTCAGCAGCTGAGCTCTGGTTTCTTGGGTTTCCCTTCTTCACACCCTCGTGGGCTTTAAAGAAGCTTCTAAGACTGTTTTCTGTTTGACTGCTAAGCTTCAGCATTGCTGTGTTCAGCACATCATTCTTGATGCTTAAAATCTCAGGGAACTGGGGTGGGCGATATGGCCGAAATACAATACTTCAATATATTTTTATGTTACATGATACGTACACAATATTTACTTTTTAAGGGGTTTGGTAAGTTGTAAGAGACAGGAAAGAACCAGTAGTGCCACAATAAAATAAAAAAAAACTGTCCTGTTGAACAGGACAACTTATGCACCCTTTGTGAAAAAACATGCAGTTGGTCAGTGTCCTTTAGATACTGTTGATTGTGATGTAATTCATTATTGTGCAATAACATTGTCATATTGCCCATTTTTATAGTCCTAACTTGCTCTCTCAGTGAATAAAAGTACAAAGTATTCTGTATGAATCAATTTCTGATGTTAAATAAATGGGCACTGCATTACAGTTCAAACAGGATACTCCTAATCTTGGATGAAAGTTGCAGAAACTTTATTCTCAACAGTCCCAGTTTTCCACTGACCATTTAGACGTGTTTAGAGTGCAAGTAAAAAAAAAAGAAAAAGAGAGCCCTTATAGTCATTCATGAACACAGCACATCACACAGTGTGAAATTCTTTCTCTGCATTTAACATATTCACCAAGTGAAGCAGGGGGCTGCCACCGACTGGGGGCGGCCGGGGAGCAGTATGTGGGCATGGTACCTTGTGCAAGGGTACCTCAGTGGTGCCACTAGCACTCCTGGAATTCTAACCCATGGCCTTCTGATCACAGGTTCAACTCCCAAACCACCAGAGCACCAGCTGCCCCATTTAGCTTGAGCTATGAGGCTAACATAGTTAATATACACTAAAAGTCATTAGTTACCTAAATTGTACTGTCTCTTAACACAACCAACTCTTCCTTACAGTGACACAGGCTTGTGGATGTCTATACCACAGATTTTTTCTCACTTATCCTCATGGAAAGTAAATGTACCAGCTGGTGGCCTTGTGGTTAAGGAGTTGGCCCTGCGATCAGAAAGTCATAGGTTCAAATCCCAGGAGGTACCCTTGAGCACCGTATTTGCACACTGCTCCCCGGGTGCTGTATACTGGCTGCCTGCTGTGAATGGGTGAAATACAGAGAAAGAATTTTGTGCTGTTCACACTGTGATTTCGTGCTGTGTTCACGTATGCCAATGCATGCAAATTAGTTATGCAATTTCTATCCCATCAGATTAGATTAACATGTGGTACGAAGCCAACAAAGTACCATTTAACTAATGACTGCAGGCTACACTAGATTGGGTCAAAAAACCCTGTAGTATTCCTGTATTCCTTAACTTATTTGTTGGTTGGGATTGGTGCATGGCCACAAACACATGCGCGCGCGCACACACACACACACACACACACACACACACACACACACACACACACACACACACACACACA
>JBBJLS010051867.1:0-13346 GCA_037577275.1 Bryconaethiops microstoma
GTTCTGTTTCAGTGTGTTGTTCTGTTTCAGTGAGTAGTTCTGTTTCAGTGAGTAGTTCTGTTTCAGTGTGTTGTTCTGTTTCAGTTTGTTGCTCTATTTCAGTGAGTTCTCTTTCAGTGTGTTTATCTGTTTCAATGTGTTTTTCTGTTTCAGTGTGTTGTTCTGTTTCAATGTGTTGTTCTATTTCTATGTGTTGTTCTGTTTCAGTGTGTTGTTCTGTTTCAGTGTGTTGTTTTGTTTGTGTTTTGCTCTATGTCAGTGTGTTCTGTTTCAGTGTGTTGCTCTATTTCAGTGTGTTGTTCTGTTACAGTGTGTTGCTCTTTTTCAGTGTGTTCTGTTTCAGTGTGTTGCTCTATTTCAGTGTGTTGTTCTGTTTCAGTGTGTTTTTCTGTTTTATTGTGTTGTTCTGTTTCAGTGTGTTGCTCTTTTTCAGTGTGTTGCTCTTTTTCAGTGTGTTCTGTTTCAGTGTGTTGTTCTATTTCAGTGTGATCTGTTTCAGTGTGTTGTTCTGTTCAGTTTGTTGTTCTGTTTCAGTGTTTAGTTCTATTTCAATGTGTTGTTCTGTTTCAATGTGTTGTTCTGTTTCAGTGAGCTGTTCTATTTCAATGTGTTGTTCTTTTTCAGTGTGTTCTGTTTCAGAGTGTTGTTCTGTTTCAGTGTGTTGTTCTGATTCAATGTGTTGTTCTGTTTCAGTGTGTTGCTCTTTTTCAGTGTGTTTTGTTTCAGGGTGTTGCTCCATTTCAGTGTATTGTTCTGTTTCAGTGTGTTTTTCTGTTTCAGTGTGTTGTTCTGTTTCAATGTGTTGTCTGTTTCAGAGTGTTTTTCAGAGTGTTGAACAGCAGGATGTTGATGTGCATTAGAATATTAGGACCATGTTCAGACAGTTATCAGACAGGCCTGATAAATATGCTTTAGCCAGTGTATTATTCCATTTTGGTGTGAATACTGACAGTAAGTAAGACTTTTTAATTCACTTAGGATTAATAAATCCGATAAGTCAATAACAATAAAACTCAATGCGTGTACCAATGTATGCAAATAAAGATAATGAAGGCTTTCAGTGTGTGAATTTATCAGGAACTTATGTGATAATATGCACATAAAAGGAAGTTAGTAAACATACACCTACTGCTAGATTCTCCATTGATTTAATTCTATTAATGGAATTTGCACTAATACCTACATCATACTGCAAGGTCATAATGTTTGTCTATCACACACACACACACACACACACACACAAACAAACAACTTACACCTGATGTCAAACAAGTGTAAGTGTTTCAAATAAGGTGAAAGGGGATGGAGAGAGAGCACATCTTTGGCAAATTCACCTGTATACTTGTGACTGTGTCCATAGCTGAGTTTAATACCAACCCATTTCTGTGTACAATAATGTTATACTAGTTTCTGTCTTTTGAATAGTAGTAGGGTTTATTAGATGAAAAAGTCAAAGTTTATTCTCTGTGTTCAAGAATACCTTTAAGGAAAAATGATTTAGATTTTAGTGTGACTGTTTCACCTCTGTTGGCTAAACTAATATTAATAGTGTGCACACTAATTAATTACAAAGCATAACATGAAGGAAGACTGGTATCTTTGTCTGGTTTGAGTAGAATACTGGCCATATCATTTGTTTGAGAATTTTGAAATCACTATACATTGTCTGTGATGCTCTAGCCTGACAGCCTTGTCTAAGGTGAAAGCAGCCACGTCTTTTAAACTGCCACTAATGTAGCTGCCAATTCTGTTACGTCAGCTAAGAGATACATTTGCTGACTAGAATTTACCATGATTTTTTAGGTCAATGTTTCCTATTCTCGCTTCTGTCACCCAACACACTAGCTCATAAGACACTCCATAATCATTTGATGAGCTGAAGTGTGTTAAATTAAAAAGTATTTTTTAAGGAATACCCTACAGCACTGGGGTATTCCTTAAAAAAATACTTTTTAGGGGCCCCAAACCTCTGAAATTCACAACAAAGAATCAGTATTTCATTAATAACAGTTTGTAAATAGTACACCAATTTACCTTAGGGGAACACCTGCAGCCTTCAGCTCCAACTCTACTTGACCTTACCCGAGCAAGCTGTGGTAGATTTGGAACAAAGCTGAAACCAGCAAGAAGTCAGATTTCACAAGTGTAAACTATTGTAACTATAGCTTTAGAAAAATCTTGATCATTTTCCAGAACTTTAACTTCTCAGTTTTGTCTGTGCACATTTCAGTGCTGGGATAGGAGTCACATAATGGACCACTATTATTTACATTATACACTGGGTATAGAAAAGAATAAACCACTTCAAAATATACATGTTTTGTTACTTTGCAGGTTGAAATGAAGACACACACACACAAAAAATCCCAAATACATAAAAACAGCTATTCTTGGAGCATTCCAGTGCTTGATAGTGCAACTGTCAGCAAACAGTCAACTAAGGATGGCAAGGTACTGTCAAAAGATCTCAGGGATAAAGTTGTGGACAGGCACAAATCAGAAGTTGGAAACCAAAAACATCCCTAGAGCACAGTAAAGTCTAAAATTAAGACGTGAAAGGTGTTTGGTACTACAAGGACCCTTCCCAGATCAGGCTGCCCCTCCGAACTGGATAATAGAGTGAGGAGGAAATGCAACCAAGAGGTCTATGGCAGGAATTCATGGCAAAAGTGTGTGCATATGACAACAACATCACAAGTGCTTCACAAATGTTTGTATGGAAGGATTGCAAGAAAAAAGGCATTCCACAGGAAAGCCACATTAAATCTTGATTAAACTTTGCCAAAACACACCTTAAAGATTCTGAGGCCAAGTGGAAATAGATGTTTTGATCAGATGACAAGAAAGGAACTTTGAACCCTGAACCTTGAACCTTGAAGAGTGGGCAAATATTGCACAGTCTGTTTGTGTAAAGTTGGCAGACCAGTATCCCAACAGACTCAAGGCAGTAATTAAAGCAAAAGGTGGTTCCACAATGTACTGACACAGTGTAGGTGATCCTTTATCTGTCTTAGTGATTTTGTTTTTTTTAAATGTATTTGTTCTAAAGTGTTGGTATTATATCTTTCATTTGGATGTCATAAGTTGCACTGAGCAAATATGGCTGGAAATTGTTTGTGTGTGCCTTCATTTCAGGCTACAAAGCAACAAAATGTGTGTATTTTGATTCTTTTCTGTAGCCACTGTACATGCTGCCACTGGGTACAATTATCTGCATGCTTGGGATCAACATCCATTAATATGCAGATGACACACAATTGTATATAGCAGCCATGTGAAAAACTTAAATTATATGATGCTCAACTTATATGATTAAGTTGAGCATCATATAAATTATATGATGCTCAAAAACAGAGGTCTTTCTTTTAGGTTCAAAAGCTGCTGAAAACAAACTGTCAGGTTTAATACTAGATCTTGTTAGTTTCTTAGTTATTCCTGTGTCAACTGTGAAAAATCTTGCTGTCACTATTGATTCCAATCTTTTGATGCACATATAGGCAATGCTAGTAGAATAGTCGGTCCTCGGCTTTGAAATATTGGAAGTTTTGTAAAGTATTTTATACCTTTATTCACTCCTTTTTGACCTCAGGGCTGGATTACTGTAATGCCCTTCTGTCAGTATGTTCTAGTAGGACCTAAACAGAATGCAGAATGTGGCAGCTAGAGTCCTCACTAAAACCAGGAAATTTGACCACGTCAGTACAATATTATGAAAACTACACTGGCTTCCATTGAAATTCCATGCTCAATACAAAACTGTGATATTGTCATATAAAGCTGCAAATAACCCTATTGCTGAGCCCCTTTGTGAACTTATCTCTTATTACAAATCAGCTAAAATCTAGGAGTCTACGGACACAGAGAATTGAAGTAAACTAGGATGTAGGTCTAACATCTCACTTTCACACAATCACTCATGTCACTTATGTCATTCACCTGTATTCTCGACCAGATCGTGCATCATTGTCATCTGTCCTCTAGACCAGCGGCCCCCAACACCTTTTGCGGCATGGACCAGTTTCATGTAAAACAATATTTTGACTGACCGGTACAGATACAACTAAAAACAAAGACATTTGTTTTTTACCCATTTTTGGTAGCTTGTGGGCTTAATTTTGTACCGTATCACGTGACCATCAATTTTATTTCAAAATATAAGATCTTTCAGACTCTGATAATCAATAAAATATTTTTATTTTGTCTTTCTGTGCAGCCCGGTACTAAATGACTCACGGACCAATACCGGTCCGCAGCCTGGTGGTTGGCGAAGTTGCTGCTTCTACTTACAGACTACTACTGCTAACTATAAAATTCGGTCATCAGTGGTTACTTCTGTATATTTTATATATTGTTATATTGTTATATAACAATATATTGTTAGTCATCTCAGTAGTGAAATTCATTTATTCTTTCTTGCTATCCAGCATCAGCCAGAGTAGGTTTATGAAGTTACCTCTGTCATCCTTGACTTGCTCACTAGGGTCTCAGACTCAGATTCTGTAAACCTTCTTTGCGTCAGCTGTAAAAAGCGCTATACAAATACATTTGACTTGACTGACTTGACTTGGAGTAAAATACTAATTGCCACTTTTGGCACTGCTGGCATCAAATCCATGCACTGCATCAGTTGCAGCTGATCAGACACATTCTGCCACAATGTTGTGTATGAAACTGTGGCTGGAACCAAAACGTGAAGTTTATGAGCTGTGTGCATCGTAAACAAAACATTACAAAAACATTAGAACACAGTAAGGTTCTAATGGTAAAATCTATTTTATATTAAATGTACACCTTACAGAGGATTAGCTGGCTTTGGAAATTCTGTGAAAAGTTTGCTAATCTTATCTGCTGGTTTTAAGCATTATCTAGGAAAGCGCTAAGAGCAGTTTACTAGAGATTAGTGCATTTATTTTAGTATCAGGATCAAATGTATCAGGATCTGAATAATAAGCCACAAAAAAGGAAGAAATGAGAAGAAACTGCAACTGGCTGCTAACCATAACGCTTTGTAAACATTGTATTCTCTTGTATGCTATTAAAAATCGTAGGCATTTAGTTCATGCTAATGTAAGATGAATGTAGTGATTTTGTCATGAGCTGTGGGTGTTGAGAATTTTCCATTAGATTTACTTCATAAACCCCAAGAGGACACACTCAGTAAAAGATCAGCTTAGCCAAGGCGAATGGTAGACCTGGGAATTAAATTCAAATTCTAGATGTGCTTTTTACTGTCTGTGGCTGACGTCCTTGAGGACAGAGTTGGCCACAGTCTCTATTTTAATGTGACACACTAGCAGTTTGGTTGGTGTACTCCTTTGGGCATTACAAGGCAGTAAATAAAGATTTGCTTTACAAAATGATTTATACATTCACAGTACTATAAAGGTCCTCTTTTCAGGTTTCTGCCAGCAATCGATAGAAACGCACTGAAAATAGTAGCAACACCACATTATCAGTAGTTATGATAGCCCTTTTAGTGGCATATTGGCAATTTCAGATCACAGACTAAAATTAATTGAATATTAATTATATTAATATTACAAATCCTTTCCCATCTCACCATATGGCTCATGTGCTAACCAATAATCCACAGTCATACTAGAATCAGAATCACTATCAGTAGATTGCTTACAAAAAATTGCATCATTGGATAGCTATTAAGGTTTGACAGATATGTGATGATACATTTATTGTACTCCGCAAAACCAGACTGATGAATCGGCAATGGACTACTATGCAGAAATGTCTACAATTTTATTTATTTTACTGCATCTGTAACCCTGGTGCACCCCTAATATCTATGCCATTGTTCAATATCATATTGTATTATATTCAACAAAAGAACCAGACATTACTAATATAAATCATACACAAAAATCTAATTAAAGTCTTTAATATATAGACATTCACAGAAACTTGGCAGTTTTACAGTACATGGCCTGTAGTGAAAATTAAGCCACAGTTTAAGACTGGAATAAATCTCCCACTTTGCCTTCATCACTTGATTAGGTAGAAACCAAACACATTAAAGTTGTAGAATTAATTACATATGAAGCATGCCTATATTTGAGCTTATGTCCAGCACATTTCAAATGACATCCTTCATGTCTAGCTTTGCAAACAGTGCCCATTTCCCTCCAACTCTTTGACTTGCGTCATTAACTTGCCTAAACTGAAAACCATTCCTAGTCCCTTTTTGGGTAAAACAAATGCACAGGAATGGAGTGTAGGCACTTTCAAAGGAACTTGAAGAAGGGTCAGTCTTCTGCATAGTAACAATGCCTGTCCCATGCTCCAGTCGCCACATTTTATTGTGAAATATCATCTACAGTAATTCCTTAGCAGGCGATTTATGACGTCTAAACGACATCTAGAATTACAACTTGACATACGAAGAATCATCAGTGGGGGAGAACAGAGAGTGGAGACATAAATAGATGTGCATGCATTGTGTTTTCCATCTCATTTCTGTGCTATCAGCGCTCTATTTACTTCAGAACTAGTCATTCAGGCACCAGTTTCTGTTGTTTGTTGTTAATGGCCCTTATTGTTATAAAGTATCACATAGATTTTGATTAAAGAGGGATACATAAAAAAGAAAAAAAACGCATCTGGGTCTATTGACTTCGGAGAAATAAAGCGACACGAAAAGAAAAACACTTGGAGAAGGAGATTTTTTATTACAGTTTTTTTTGGCTGTTTTGGGTTATTAGTGATTTCAAGATACCTCATCCAGGATTCCAACAATATTTTGCTGCATCTGTTACAAAGATATAGTGCTGTAATAGTCTGCACTATCAACTGTATTGTTGTCTATCTAATCTCAGATTGTGAGGGAAAAGAAAAACAAATCAATAGGCCTCAATGCAAGTGTTTCCTTGCACATCAGGTGTGGCTCAACTCAAAGAAAATCCACAAAAGCTGATGTCTGTGATACCATTTGAAAATGAGGCGTTTGGCCAGTATGCAGCCAGATTACCTGCATAGGCAGAGATTACACCCCAAGCAGTAGATAAGAGGCATAAATGTGGATTACAGGTGTGTCAAGGTATTCTAGGTAGCAAAGCCGGATTCCAGACCCAAAGCCATATTACGAAGGTAAAAACCATGAAGGTAAAAACATTTTAAAAACATATCTGACCTTTTTTTTCTCATGGAGTTTTTCCTGCCTACTTGGCCCCTCTATTTCATTATTATCCACATACTCTGTGAGCTTGGCATTGTGAGCAGACTGAGGAACACTATTGTATCTGCTGGTTTAGGTGAAGAAAACTACCATACGTCCAAGCCTTGACACACTTACTGGTTGGTGTATGATGTTGCCATGCCACTTTCACCTTGTTTGCCCATGGTCTACAACTTCATGAATAGAAGGAGAATTATGCAAATCAACCAGGACTTCATGAAAAAAGTGCCCATGAGACAGAGAGAGAGAAATAATTTTTTATATTCCAATTCAAGCTAACACACAGATATCTACACCAATGTCCCAGGGCTGTTTAGTGGTATCTTGAAGGGGCAGCAGTTTGGTTATGGTATGCAAGTTTCTCTTTACTATAGCGCCTAAAACAGTGTGCTGTAAAAGCGTTTTTTTTTTTGGATCCTACAAATGATTTGTATGTACATATGTGTGTACGCTCTTTTGTGTACAAACGTGCATGCACAATCCTCAGTGGGTATTCAATGGCCTAGTTCACAGAAACGGAAAACCCATTAACCACGTGACTGATCAATTTGAAAGCAAGTTTAATTTTAGGTCAGATGAAAGGAAAATTATTCTATGCTATAAAGCCTATTCTTTACAGAAAAAGGAGTACTGAATATTCTTACTAAAATAACCATAAAATCACTTTAGTAATTAACTTGATAGGTGAAGGTATTGAGATAGAAAACCATTCAAGCCAGATGACATAAGCTAATTCTTTACAGAAAAAAATAAGAAGTCTAGATTAATTGCCTAGCAAAGCAAACCCATTGGCTTACCTTAAGTGCTAGCTTACTTTAGCTCAGGCAATAGAACATATATAAGTTTAGATGTAATGAAGAGATGTTATTCTTGTTATTTAAAAATAACAAAATTAAAAGAAAATATTAAAGAACACAGCGATTACACTAAAATTAGCTATCCAGTCAAGTAATTGCTTTCTGAAACAGAGATTTCCTTTTCTACCCAATGGTAATTAAAAATGAAAAGAACTCATTTGTATACTTTATTGAAAATAAACACATGTAAAATGCTACTCAAAAAAAGTACCGCTGTAGATGAAAATGTACTCACATGTGTGAAACCAGTTGAAATAGGAAATTTTCCTATCCCTGAATCATCTTTGCCCTATTCCAACTCTCTGCTAGATATATTTTACCTCTTCAATCCTTATAAATTCTTCTTTTCTCCCTTTGCTAATTACTGCATTGACATTCCTACACAGTCTCTCTACCCTGCTAATTTGCCACAGTTACTCATCCTCTCTGTTCATTCACCTCTGCTTATTCCCAATTCCCCCTGACAATGAGAAGATGGTTAGGGTGTAAGTGGGGTGCAGAGGGGAGGAATGTGACAGGCAAGGCCAACATGGGCCAACAGTGACAATGGCAACACTGCTGCCCAGAAGCGTATGGGATCAGGTGGAAGCAGAACAAGATGGTATCTGCTGGTAACTGCTTTTGCTGGCCTGCCATCTTCAAAGAGTGAAACACTCTTGCAGAAAAATGCAAGGTGCTATAGCTCACCAGCTAGATTTTTATATGGTTCTGAACTACGTAATTCACAGTTGATCACTTTAGAAGAGAGTATAAAAAGCATCTGCAGAAAGACCTTACATCACCTATGGTATATATAAATCTAAAAAGGGAATAGTATTGGAACAACTCATTTATGGTACATAATTCTCTCACAATTATACTTTTAAAACTAAATGTCCCTAAAATTCCTCAGAGCAATGCCATGGTCACCAACACCTGCTACTGGAAATCTTTTGCAGACCTTAGTCCAACCCTGATTGACCCCACCTGATTCACCTCAGCATTGCCTTGTTTAGATGAACAAACTGCGCTGACAAGCCTTAGAAAGCCTGAGCATAAATCTTATTAATTTTGGACCAACTAGAATCCAGTTTAGTCAGTGTTAATTCTACCATAGATTGGACTCCCCCAGTCACACAATGCCACCAAACTGGGAGAATGAAGGCCAGCACATGCTTCTTCCAAGGCACGTGAAGCCAACCTCTGGAACTGCCAATTCTGGCATCACTAGCATCAAACTCATGGTCTAATGTACTATGTCTTCTGCATCAGTTTTAGCCTCAAATAAATTACATTCTGCTCATGTCAAGCATGATTTTGTCGCATGCGTCTAAATATACAGTTCTTCTCCGATGGGATCCCTTTTGCACTTGGTTCTATACTGCACAAAAAGGCTTCCACTATCTTTACAAATGAAAGAACCTTTTTTCAGTACTATAAAACTTTTTGCTGTGTGTGCATATGTTGCTGTAGGTAACTGAAACTAAGCAGGCTGGAAACATACAACATCACAATATTATTCCATGACTGATCTGTCCATACACTGTGACTTTTTCACATGAAAGAAAATAAAAAATTATTCAGAAATTACTGATGAATGTAGTTTTTGGAGCAAATGTTGACAATGTTGCTATAATGCCATATGTTAAACTTTCACCTCCACATCCTACCCACTGCTGCAAGCACTGCACGAAAAAAAAACTAATGAGAAGGAACCGCTATTATATGAATCATTCAGCAATAAGATGTGAAATTTGGTGCTACAAAGATCACATTATTACCCTGTGATGTGTGTTTCATCACATTTACACCTTTTGTTGCTAAATGTATTAAAAAGTCTTACTGTTCCAGTATTAGTGACTCTGATCTTGACTGACGCACATAACACACTATTGCATGGTGTATTTTGCACTGTTGCTACTTACTAAAAATTAAATCTTCAGTCTACTAGACAAGTAAAAACACTAAAAGAGTATGTACAGTAATGTACTATACACTTGTGAATGGGTACAATTACAAAAACAAAGAAATTTTCATTAACAAATTATGGCCTAGCCTCAGTGGTACTTGGACTTGGACTCTTCTCTATTTCCAAGATCTGTCTGTCCATTAAACTGCTGTTTACATGTGAGTTAAATGTCTATAGCTGATTCGAAAGTACATTTGTTCCATTCACAAATAAGGTAATTAGTAGTAATGCAGTAGTTTATTAATTGTGCTAAAAATCAGTACACCAGTTCAATAAACTTTACCCTTTATAGCAGTTCATTGCAGCATTCTACAAACAGTGCATCTTTGTTGCTATGTAGGTTTTTTGTCACACTGCTAAATATTATGATATAATTAAAAATAGCTTTTTTATTTAACCCCCTACAAAATCGTGCTGTACACAGACACACTGTCAGATGCTGTCACTGTGGTGAAAATGCTGTCACTGTGGTTGTATACAGTACCTTTAGTTAGGAAACATAGATGTATTGTATTCTGTCACAGTGATTGTTAGCAGTGATACATTGACCATTACATTGACCACGTACATCCTGTCATATTTTCTTGTTTCTCGTTCCCTGTCTAGATTGCAGATTACATTTTCCTGTAAAAAAAAAAGTTTTGAAAAGGTAGAAACATGTCCCTTCCCCTTGGAAAGTGAATGTACCTTTAAAAGTCATTTAAGGTACACAGTGGGACCTAAAGAACCATTTTGTAGCTTTGAGGGTACATTATACTATGTGTACCCTGGGGCACTGACATGTATCTAGACAGTTTTTTTTTTCTGACAGTGTACAAAGTCAGACACTGCTATCGGAAACATGATTTGCACCAACTGCCCACATAATTGTGCCCTTTTTGACAGTGGGTACTTAAGCTTCACATATTCATGCTATCTGAAAAGAACCATCTGTTGTTTCTGCTTCTGCTACACTCAACTCACTGTCTTGCTGCACTTACTTTCACTTTGACCTCTAGGAAATCCTCAATCAATGTATATGTAAATGTATTTAGCTTTGACCTATTCTACATCTGTCAGGGTTAACAACTGCAACCTTAGCACTGTTGCACCTGCTGTAGTCTACTGGCATCACAATGACTAATCGATCGTTACACTTGACCATTAAGACTGACACAAAATGTATGAGGAAAGAGTTATTCAACATCTGTCACATTTAGGTTAAACAAGGTTAATTTAATTATCAATGTGCTCATCCCGTAGAGTCGTGCACAAAATGTCAGACTTAAATATTACAGTATGGCTGGACAGGCAAAGATGAGAAAGGATGCATTTTTCACACGCAAGCAGACACTGGGTTTAACTCAGTTGAACAGTGTTGTGGTCATGAAAGGGTGTAATATAAGAATGTCAGAATCTTGGCCTGTCATCACGACTTATTGACAATTGCCAGTAACCAGCTACAGTAAAAATAACATGAGGCAGGTAAGAACACTTGCATTGCGACTGCACCTCCGTGACAAAAGGTAGCATAATAAAGTATGACTTATCCCACCAAATAACCAGCTGTCCCTTATTTCCAGTGTAGCATTTCATTTGACTCATGTAATTTAAATAGTGCTTTTTTATTATTTAACCAGTTGTGGCAAAAATGTCAAATTCTGACTATTTGTTATTTATTGTATTTGAAACTTTAATAACTTCATAGTGCATAATTAGTACGTAAGTTGAAACTCAACAGGACAAATGTACCATGAAGTGCAGATGCTTTAGTCATATAAGTGTTTGGTTTTATTCCTGGGGTATTTTCTGTGGTGAAAGAAAGGTTTTAAATTCATAGAATTATTAGTTAAGTGCATGTACACAAGTCTGTTATCTTGGTTCAAAGTCAAAGTCAACTTTATTGTCATCTCAGCTACTATGAATACAGTGAGACGAGGCAGCGTGGCTCCAGATTTTACTGAGTACAAAAGGACACATAGAATACAGATATATAAATAAACTATAAATATAAACTAGAAGTAAAAAAACGTGCAATTTGGTACAAGCTAGAAGTAAAAAAATGAGGAGTTTGGTACAAGGATGTATAATTTGGTACAAGGTCATTTTTTAACATCCATTAATTCTGAAAATGCATCAGCAGTCAGGTGGAAAGCAACAATACTAAAATGTAATTTTGTGCTTTATGTGTGGGGACGAGGGCAGGGGCAGGCAGAGTGTTGAGGAGTCTGATGGCTAGTAGGAAAAGCTCTCACACAGTCTGGCTGATTGAGCTTTGATACTGCTATACCATCTGCCAAATGGGAGCAGTATGAAAAGTCTGTTTGAAGGGTGTGAGGAGTCGCGAACAGTGCAGGAGGCCTTTCCGATTCAGTGCTTGTGGAAGATATCCTGTAGTGATGGGAGAGACTCCCCGGTGATGTTTCCAGTTGTTTTAACAATCCCCTGTAGTCTCAGTTGAACACCGTAAGGGAGGTTTGCCTGTTTCAGCTGACTTAAGAAGTGTAGACGGTGCTGTGCCTTTTTAGTGAGGAAGGTAGTGTTGGTGGTCAAGTTGAGACTGTCTGAAAACTAGTGTTCTTTACTGTGATAATGTCTATTGTTTTGTCCACATTCAGAGATACAGTGTTCTCACTGCACCAGACTGCTGAACCTCATCTCTGTACAATGATTCATCATTGTGGCTGATGAGCCCCACCCCAGTTGTGGTGTCAGCATGGGTCATGGGTCAGCAGAGTGAACAGTAGTGGACCAAGTGCACAGCCCCGAGGAGCTCCTATAGTCTGTTGGTGATGGAAATGCTGTTGCCGATGCAGACGGACTGAGGCCTCTCTGATTGAAAGTGCAGGACACAGTTGCACAGAGAGGTACTTAGTCCCAGCTTGGTCACAGTTTCACAGTTAGCTTTAGTGAGATAATGGTGTTGAATGGTGTTGACTGAAGTATGTGAATACCATTCAAACATAAGTGTCTCCC
Source organism: Bryconaethiops microstoma (assembly GCA_037577275.1). Taxonomy (NCBI): domain Eukaryota; kingdom Metazoa; phylum Chordata; class Actinopteri; order Characiformes; family Alestidae; genus Bryconaethiops; species Bryconaethiops microstoma. The sequence continues at coordinate 12,947 of JBBJLS010051867.1, forward strand.
TTGTCCAAGTGAGATAAGGAGGGGTGAAGGGCAGAATTTAGAAAGAACTGACTTTAGATTTGTGTGATTGACGTCACCAGCAATGATAAAAAATATGTCCGGGTACACTGATTGTAACTTGTTGATAGCTTTGTATAGCTCACCAAGTGCCTGGTTAACACTTGAGCTTGGCAGTAAATACACCGCTACCACTAGCAGTGTGGTGAATTCCCTCAGCAGATGACAGCTGACACTTTATGATGAAAAACTCTGTTGCGAACAGTGTCTAATTATTTCAGCAGAGTTCGTTTACATAAGTTTGTTTACTTTAGCTTTGTTTACATAAATACAGTTGTGTTCAAAATTATTCAACCCCCACTGAAATTGAGTGTTTTGGCCAGTTTGACATGGATTTTGATCA
>JBBJLS010051877.1:0-13346 GCA_037577275.1 Bryconaethiops microstoma
AGAGAGAGAGAGAGAGAGAGAGAGAGAGAGAGAGAGAGAGAGAGAGAGAGAGAGAGAGAGAGAGAGAGAGAGGGAGGTTTGTAATGGAAGATATTTACTTACATTTCACAATCGTGAAATCAAATGTCAGGCTTGCGTCTTTCCATTGACATTTCCACTGCGTTTACACATTTCACCTACAAGCCTTGCATCACCCAGAGACTTCCAGCACAAACAGCTTCATTAGAATTTGCACTCATCATGTTTTCTAAGAGCATTTGCTGCCCACAACCTGCTCCTCCTCAGGAAGCTTCTCCGTCAGTTTTCGGCCTGCTGAGAAATTTTTTTTTGACGAAGTGCTTTTTAGAACATTCTTTGGGACCTTAAATACCTCACACACCATCCGAATCTCCCTCTCCATGACTTACTGAATGAAGCCAGATCAGAAGGAGACAGATGTTCTAAAGAGCATCCAAGTTCTGAAAGGCTTGCTCGGTTTTCAAGAGTATGGCGCTCGAAAGGAACGAGTAGGAACACCTGAAAGCTTCTTATGATTAACACTGGTGACTGCTAGGGATCCCCATATTGGCTGAATAGTCATTACTGAAAGAAAGATGGAGCACTTTATGTAGATGGGTGGTAAGAAGTGGGCGATGCTGCTCTCTCACAAGTGCCTGAGCTAATTTTAGCATTTGGAGAACCTACAGAAGATCGGCATCAGGTTCTGAAGGACACGACGTACAAAAGAACACTGTGGTGAAGACTTCTAAGTAACCATGGACCATTTCTACTGGTACATTTGATATTAACATGTCAAGCAGCTGGTGTTTTTTAGTGATAAAAAAAAATCATAAAAACCCCCAAAGACCTTGTTGTTGGTCTGATGTGAGGAGGCGATATGTGAGCGTTGCTTCATTGCTACACTGGTTTCTGAGAGATGACTAATAGAAGGGAAACACAAGACATCTCAGAAAACTAAAAAAGCTGCCTCTGTCTTTCCTCTCTATCTTTCACTCTTTCGGTAATGGTTGCGTTTTCTGTCTTGACACCCTCTCAGTGGACGTGAGTAATGAGGGATCCCTCAAAAATAGGTCTTTCCTCTGAAAACAACCTGTACATAACAGTCCCACGATGATGAATCAGACCTTCGCTCTGTGGGTCCCCCAAGAGCTCCTATAATCTGCTGTTTCCTTCTTACATTTAGGACTCCAAGTTGTTTAACTCTGTAAAATCTGATTAACCATTGGCAGAATTCTTTACTCTTGATTCCTGCATACCTTATAAATAATCTGGATTTTAATGACGTCTACATGATAGTTTCATAGTAGACACTGAATCATTTATAGTAGTTACTTATTAATTTATAGTAGATATAATTAATTAATGGTAGACAATAATAGCTTTGACTACTGACTGATGCATGGTCGATACTTAACAATTCATAGTAGATACTGAATAATTCATAGTACTTTCTGAAAAATAATTCAGAGTATATATTTGATCATTAATAATTAGTGATCCTTAATAAATTGTAGTAAATACTGAATAATTTTTAGTAGATATTAAATATTTCACAGTAGATGCTAAATAATTGTTCGATGTTCCTGAATAATTCATAATTAATACTGACTAATGCATACTAAGTTCTTAACGATTAATAGTAGATACTGAATAATTCACAATATATGATTTATAATAATTAGTTATGTAATATATTATAATAATATGTTTAATACTATATCGTAGTTACTGAATAACTGATTGTAAACTGAATAATTCGTAAAGTGATAAGGTATAAGAAGCACTTTTACTCAAGAATTTTAAGAATGAAAGCATAATTTTTCATGAAAGCATCATTTTTGTATGTGACTGTGAAGAAACTTCTATACCAGTAAAAGATTTTTCAGAGCCATAGATCTAACCAAGAACTGTTTAGGAACCCTCATTCTAAAGAGTGAAGGTTAATAAGCGAATAATAAGCCTGCAGTTGGAGGCTTGGCTTGTGAAAGTTGAGAGTGGGTGTGAGTAGTGTGAGGTAGACTTCACTGCTTTTTGAAAATGAACTTGAGCGAGCAAGGCAGGAAGAGAAAAATGAAAGGAGGGTGAAACCTCAGAGACAGATGTGAGGCAGGCAACATGTTTGTTTCAACCTTCATGTGGTTCCCCTGAGCAAACCACCCCAGTCCTAAAGAAGCACACGGTTCCTCCTCAGTTCTTGCTCCATCTGTCTGGGGAACCAGATCATGTCCATGCAGGACAGGGGCAGCACCAGAACCAGCACCTACAGCACCGGGTGTTTACACTGACATCATTTGATCATGTGCTACATGAGGATGAAGCCAAGATGTTTTCATGGTTTTCTATAGAAGATCTCAGGAGTAGAGTAGTCACTCATTTGAGATTTCAAGTTGATTACTGACATGTTGTTTGGGGAAGAAACCTTGTGTTACTCTTCCACATGAACCTTGTGTTGCTCGTCCAAATTAAAAAGTCAAAGTAAACTTTATTGTTATCTCAGCTATATACATTTAAACTCTGAGACAAGACAAAGTACAAAAAGACACCGGATACACATATACAATTTGGTACAAGGATGTGCATTTGCATGTTGTAGATTTGGCATGTTTTACATGGATGTTCTTGAGGGAAATTGAAAGTTCTCTAAGAAATATTTTTGGAACTTTTTGAAAAAATTTTGAAATTTTTTGGCTCTTTAACTAGCCAGCTAAGTCAACGTTCATCAACTCCACACGTTTTTCCTAAACATGTCTTCTGCACTCCATACCTTCCTCTTCATGACTTACCAAATAAAACTAGAAGCAAAAGAAACAAACAGCAGAACTTTCATGTTCAAGGTACCCAAAGAGTTTGTTAAACTTTCAATGCGCTCATTTAATATTTAGGAATGTTACGGCACAGTCACTTGAGGAACAATTAAAGGAACTGAAGAAATTTTCAGAAACAAGGAAATGTAAATTCAGGTGTGAATTAAACTTTAAGCGTGAAATTTGTTTGTGAGTAAAAATTGGCATGATAGTCTTTATCGTTTGATGAAATGTGGACTTTTCCATACGGAAAAAGGCTCACAAATGGCAATGCCAAAGAAGAACCACTTTTAAACACGTTAAAAAGAGTCTTTTGTGTGAAGAACCTTTTAATGGTTGAAAGAACCTTCAAACAATTTAAAGAATCTACACCCGTTTATGGGTTCCTTTACATTGTGAAGAAGTTCTTTGCAAATGAGGAACATTTACAAAGTGCTTTTCTAAAGAACTGCCAATCAAATGTTTTTTTTTTCTTTTTAAGGGAACTAAAACCTCAGAAATAAAGAGGCAGGAATGTCTAAGATGCAAGTGCTTGAAATCTCATAAAGTAACTTTATGCTTGAATGAAGCAATTTTATACAATCACTAGGTTTGATCTGAAGAAGGAGCTCAGAATCTAGACTGATTATTCAGGTAAAGCACTTATGAAAAGATTTGGGAACCAGAAACATTTTTTAGCCGAAATATGTTGACGTTGTCAAAAAAACAAACAGATAAAAAACACTCCTTCACTTTTACTGAAATTTATTGCAGCAAACTAACAAATTGTATTTTTGGGGGGGTTTAACATAGTTTGAAGCCTTTAGAAAGTGTAATGTATAACCACATAACTTTAACCTGTGATTTCAGTTTCTCTCCAGATTTTAAATCTAAAAAGGGAACATCGCTTTGAACAGAATCTAAATTATGAAGTGCAGTTGTTTGGGGGTTCTAACTCCAAACCAAGAATTACCATTGTTTACCATTGTTTCTTTCCTTTATTCCTCTATTTCTTTCTTCTAATATTAAAAAACAGGAAGTACTTACAGTTTTAATGGAGCTGATCTTGAAATTCAGATGTAAATTTAACTTTAAACAATACATTTGTGAGGACAGATTGTGCTGAAATGCTGGATTTTTGCTCAAATCTGGAGTTAATTTTGCAAATACAGATTTGCTTTTGTGGGTTCTTTGAGCAACACCATAGAAGAACCACTTCTGAACCCATGTTTGAAGAAGACATGTGAGTGTGAAGGACTTTTATTTAAGGTTCAAAAAATCTTCACGTATTGTAAAGATCCCACACCTATTTATAGTTTCTTCCCAGAGCATTTACACTATGTAGAAGTTTCTTTGCACTGGAGCAAAAGGTCTCATTTACAAAAATTGTTTTCTAAGGAACTATCCAACAAAAAGGTTTTTCTTTTTAAGGGAAATAAAGCCTCATAAATAAGGAAGTAGGATTTACGTATGAAATGATGCGTTTCATTGTATCAGCACAAACATAAATCTTTCCAGGAGTCTTTAAAAATAACTTTATGCTTCAATTTAGGGAATTTTCCAATAAAATCTTCTAATCAAAGAACCAAAGGTTCTAATTCTAAAATGAGAATTACTATCATGTACTTTAGACTCTCTTTATTCTAACTGAAATTTTACCAAATACAAGGAAGTACCTGCGCAACGCGGAGTTGACTTTTCAAAGGAAAGAAATTACAAATGTGCCTTAAAATGAAAAATGCTATGAAACTCTACGTTTCCACAGAAAAAAAAGAAAAGACAGTACAAATAAGCCACTTACCTTTTTTCTGTCCACCTGTTTGGAGCACTTACAGAAAGGAGTCATTTTTCCAAAAATGAAAAAAAGACCTTATCGCATTGAAGGAGTTTATATTAAAAAATGTACATGTCTGAACAGATTCTTAATTTTCTGGAAGTTTGCATGCAGATAGAAAAAAGAAAGAAAATATAAAATGTACAATGATATGATCATTTTCAAATAATTATGTATTAAGTTATAATAAATATTTCTAATTAAAGTGGAAATTAAATGTTATGATTTCGATTGACGCTGTGAATGGAGCTGTTTGTCATTGAATGGTATATTAGATAAACAAGATTTAAAAAATGGGGGAAAAATATGCTATATTTGAGATAGATATCAAAAAATGATAACATTTCAATGAATGATTTTCAGTTTTGTCTAATTTCTGTGAACATAAGCTTTAGATGTTTTTAGATGTTGTCTGTGTAGTTTCTCAATAGGGGCTGTCGCATCAGTCACGAAAAGCTGAATTTTAGGACGTAAAAATATATTAATGTTGTCTCAATTTATGTTTTTATAAAAGAAACTGTTTTGAAAACGGCAGTGAATTAGATCTTAAATTTAAATGGAAGTTGTACTTAACTAAAAGAGTGCACACAATCACTCAAAAAGCTATTATAATCAGCGTTTGGAAATTAGTCAAACGTAAGTGTAATATTAATGTAGATAAAAGTAGCATTTAAAAGTAATATTATAATATTTACAGCACTGGCGGTATTGGAGATAAAAGTTATAGTCAATAATGAGCAGCATTTAGCCTTGGCAGCCAATCAGAAATGAAAAATTCCACCAAAGAGTAGCTCTAAACCAATAAGTGGACATCTCATTTTCTCTAATAGGCCAATCAGACGTAAGGGAGGGGTCAGCACACGTTTTACAACAATTTGTTCCCTGCGAGTGAACACATCCGGAGAGGACGCAGATACTGGCACATCATCCGACCATCAACAGCTGAAGATTCTAGCACAGGTACACTTTCTTTCACACTCTTAACATCATCTCATTATTTCAACATATATTACGTAATTATAACGATGTTATCATACTTTATAGGTGCGTTATAAACATGTAATAAACTTGTCTTGCCGTTTCTTGCATTCATTGTTTCTTTTGGCTTGGACAGAATGTCTAATAAAAAGAAAAAATGTTTAAAGTTAGTGAACATTTTACATTTACAGTTTACATCATTCGCATGCTCGGAATTGACACTATTACAGTATTTGGATGTATACTCGGAATTTGGCTTTTGAATCTGGTCCACCTGGATATTCAGAATATATATGTATATATAGAAATACACACACACACACACACACACACACACATATATATACTCACACACATATTCAAACCATATATATATATATATATATATATATATATATATATATCTGTTTGTGCCTGTATGTGTGTATGTGTATCTGAGTGAATTAACAAACTTTTGTGAAAAAAGAAATACGGACATTGGCTGAAGATAGATAAATGACAGTTGATAAATGACAAATGTGTGTACATTTATATATATTTACATAAATACATATATATACACACACACACACACCATCAGTCTGTTCTTCCTACTGTTCTGCATCTGAGTGTTCTGTTTAACCTCTGCTCTGACCACAGCCCTGATCATCTGTCTTTCTGGGTTAGCTCCTCAGGTGCAGCCTCCTGCTCTCTCTATCTCTACATCTCTTCTTTTTTTTTCTTTCTTCTTTGCACTCTCTTCTGCTTCGTGTTGTTCTTGCTGCACAGAAGCTCTACTTTGCTCCTGATTCGTTGTTTTTCTCCCCTGGCACGTAAGAATGAGGGAGGGCGAGATATCACACAAAAGCAACAAAACATGAAGATATTCAACAATAAACAAGTCAAAGAATAAGTGAAAATGAATTCATCCAGTCAGTTTACCATGCAGCCATTGTTATACAGAGGTTTTCAATAATCTTTGCATGATTCATGCAGTTATTCTAGATGTACTGATCGGACCCAACTTACTGTTAGTAAAGAATTTTGTGATCATGAAAAATGTCTGAAACGTCCAGCATTCTGCGGTGAGGAATAAATGGTTACAGAAAATGAATGAATGAACGTGCACCTTTATCCAAGTACCACACACTGGGAATACATTCCAGTGTTTCTTTTCCCTAAATTTAGTCATGGCCAGTTACAGGACCACTGAGAAGATCTCTGCATATGAAGCCCACCGGCATGAATTTTTAAACAAGTGGGCAACCAGGTCTTCAGCAAGCCTTATTCATATCTACAACGGCAAAAATGCATTTCTGATATTCATATTAGATCGTTTGCATTTTAAAGTTCACACGAAAATTTCAGTGTCAGACAATTTTACCATAATCGGAAATCCACCTCCCCAATAACAAGCTGAAGTACTGGTCAAGTGAGGTATTTTTCATCATTTTTACTATTTTCCCCAGTTTCCTGGGACAGTGAAGAACCCGAAAAAAACACATGCAATTCTGGTTCCCAAAGTAAAATCCAAACTACCTTCTGTTTTACACTCTAAACAGAAACTGCCTTCGTTCTCTAAAGCTCCAAACCTCCAGAAGAACCACGTTTTACTACCAGAACTAAAAAGACTTTATTGTTTCTAAAAACAATTAGTAGGGAGACATTTCAAAAATACATATTTTTTATGTTTAATTTTATAAATAATTTCAGACCTGGGCATCAACTTCCCAATACGTAGTCAGAAAAAAAACTTGTATCTTCAAACATGGAGTGTTTGAACCATTTCTCTATGTTTGTTCATTATGAAATTTTGATAAAGAGTTAACGTTAGCTGGAGCTTTTGAACGGTGTACAAAAATTGAAAACGTCCTTAACGGAGATTTTGTTACTGTACAATACATGTATAGTTGGAAGGGTCCAAACTTTCGACTACGCGTCTGATATTCAGTATTATGTTCTATTCTATGTATTCATAGAACAGTGCAACATCTGCATGACCCTCTTTCATTCAGTAATGAATAGATTGGACAAAAATAACTTTATAAAGAACATGAAGAATTTGTAGAAATTACAACAAAAAATTAAAAAATTTTCATTGAATTGTAAAAGCTCCAACTAGTAAAGCAAATGCTCTTGGCACCATTGTAACTTTTTGCATATTCCTTTAAATGTAAAACTGTGAGGCCTTCAACAGAACTTCAGATTTACTTGTAACCACTATTTTAAAATGTAACATTTTTAAACTTTTGAGTTTTTTTGCTGGAACAATGTCATTTCTTTAGGTTCACGATACCTGGTCTTTCTTATTTTTCTTTTTCCAAGCTCCTCAACTAGCCAAAAGTGGCCACATTATTATGTTAAATACTTTAAATTCAGATAAAAGCTGCCAATGACAAGAATGTTTGGAAAAATATATTCTTCCATAATTGTTAGAGAAGAATTTCTGCAATTTGTCAAAAGCTTTGCATCGTTAAATCATTATGATATAAAGAAAGTCATATTTAACACAAAATGTGCCATTCTGGAGAAACAATGATGGCAAACGGAAAAATAAGTAAAGTGACCATTCTGTAATACGTGAGCAAGACATGATTGACTCTATAAGGCCCCTCACAGAAAGTTATTCAATGAAATGGTTATAATTGCGCTGCCTGACACCTAAGATGTTGTTATAAGTTTTAAGACGTTTTTGGCTCTAAAACTAAACCCATTAACGGTGAAAGTATACATGCAGGGCGTCATGAGGCCAAATAGTCCCCAAAGAAAACTAATTAAGTTCAGAGTCACTATTTTACCATCGACATCCATATAAACACTCAGAGTTTCAAACTTGTTAAGCTTCACTGGGGGTCGATGGTGAATAAAATGTCTTTGTGCTGGAGACGTCTGGTTCCATGCACCTCCACTTGCACCTCAACCTCTGAATTGTACAGAAATTTCACTGAAACAGAGAAACTGTGTAAAGTGTAGATTCTTAACCTCTCTCAGGGGTAAACTGCATTATGTTATGAATTTCATGAAAAGTTACTGTCGTCTGGAGAATCAGAGAAAGCGACAGAAGAGATTTGCACAAAAAAGACCACATTGTGCTGCACGCCACACTTCCAGGCCTAGCCTAGCGCCAACAGCGGCGTGTGGTGTGTGTGTGTTTTTTTTTCTCCTCTCATGAGCGCGGAGAGATCCGTCTTTCGTGGAACAGGGGAGGAAGAGGGGGGCGTGTGGGAGGTGAGGAGGTAAAGAAGAGAGGGATAAAAATCTAGTCCCGGCACAATCTCAGCCCACCACAGCCCCACCTCCGCCACTTTCTCTCAGCCTTTCTTTTCAGCTCTTCACCTTTGAAGTCCCCCGCCCGGCGCCCCTCTTCCTTTCGTGTCTCTAAACCAAAGCCCACCACAGAGCTTCTTTGCTCTTTCCCTCTCTTCACACTCTCTTCAAACTCTGCCCCCCTGCTCAACCTCTACGAAAATCAAGGCCCACCGCAGGCCCCTTACTTCCACTCTGCTGTATAGTTCAAATCAGGAGCTCCAGAGGCGTTCAGTTTAAACTAAACCTGCTGGCGTGGCGTCATCGGATTTTTTTTCACCGACGATCATTCGTTTTTGAGAGCAGAAGAGCTGTTGACTGGATCGTTGTTTAAAATGGAAGACAACAGGCAGTCATTAATTTTTGCAAAATTCAACCCAACAGTGCACATGCCAGAATGACCAGACCTAGAGAAGACCTAGAACTAGAGAAACCAAAGTTGTTTTGAAGTTTTATTTAACTACCCAAAACTGGAGAAATGAGTAGTGTGGAAGTTATCAGGTAAAAAAAAAAGGAAGAAAAAACAAACTGCCTTATGAAGAAGGAAGTTCTAACAAGTGAACACAATTTCCTTAAATTTTACGTGAATGACATTATAAGGACAGCTCCTACCGTTCTACAGAATTACAGAATTTTGCTGTCCAGGGGAAGGTTTTATATCGACTGTACGATCCAGATGTGTAGATTTGTGGTTTAGAATTCTCTTGTTTCTTTCCCCAGGTTCTTGTTGGTTAGGAATGTGGTTCTCATGGGTGCTCTTACCTCTGCTGCTTCCAATGCCTTCACGCGCAGGTAACATTTCAAAAGAACTGGAATTTTTGTGATCATAACAGAACATGAAAGTGACCATTCTGTCATACATGAACACACCACAGCACACAATTATTTCTCTGCATTTAATCCATTCAACCAAGTGAAGCAGCGGGCGGCCAGGAACACAGTCTTCACTCGTGTTAGCCTCATAGCTCCAGTGCTAAAGCTAAAGATGGAAACGCCAAACATGTCTAGGCTGATTGATCACATTTTTGGGTAAAATTTGCAGAACAGACTCTTTTTTTGAAACATTTCTTAAAAACAGAACAGCTAAATGCAAAAAGTTGGCATCAACACAGAATGAACCACAGGTCTGAGATGTTTATTATTTCTCTCTCCCTCTGTTTCTCTTTCCCTCTCTCTCTCTTTCTCTATGTCTGTCTCTCTTTCTCTCTCTGTATATCTCTCTGCCCCACCTCGCTCTATGTATCTCTCTTTTTTACTCTCTCTTTCTGTCTCTTTCTCTCAGAAGTCTACAACATTTTTGCACAGTTGAGGGGCAGTGTTATCCTCCCCAAAAGCAAATTCTCTGAAACCGAGAACGTTTACGTGACGTGGTTATTCGATTCTACAGAGCTGATAATGCAGCACCCGAAGGACAGCTCTCCCAAAATCGGTGAGGAAGGACACGCTTACAGTGTTTCTCTGCTCATCTGCATTTGTTCTTCTGTTTGGGTGGGATCTCCAGTGGAGAAAACTTGTCTTTTTTTTTTTAGGAGCACCAGAAGAGTGGAAGGGGCGGATTTCCATGTCAAAAGATTATTCCCTCATTATTTCACCAGTTAATGAGTCTGACTTCCAGCGCCTCTTCAGATGTGAGCAGAGAAATTACAGGGACAGAAAAGTGGACGAGTACAGCCTGAAACGCGGTAAGAACTCTCCAGGCAGAATCAGGGTTGTAAAGTGATCCTCTTACACGTCTCCTGTCTCCTGTCTCCTGCCACACTTCTGCAAAGTCAAGAAGAAAAAAGAGGACCTGCACAGTCTTTTAAATATGAGTAAAAACTCAAATACTGTGTTTTAATAAGGCTTTGGGCAATTAGTATTTATTTACACATAAAAACCTAGAGCAGGCGTAATTAACAATGGGGACATGTCCTCGTCACTTTTTTTCATGGCCCATTTTGTCCTCGTCACTTTTTTTCAAGGTCCATTTTGTCCCCATCCCTTTTTCTCCTGGCCCTTTTTGTCCCCATCACTTTGTCTCCTGGTCCATTTAGTCCCCGTCACTATGTCTCATGGTCCATTTTGTCCCTATCACTTTTTGTTGTGATTCATTTTGTCCCAAACATTTTCCCAAAAATCAGTCAGTTTTGGCCCCAACACTCTTTGAAAATGCGACACTTACGTTTTTCAAACGTCTTCCTCGAGTTACTTGCTGTGCATTAGTGCCTATGACTACGACTGTTACTGAAAATGACTGAATCTCTTCCACGAGACAGTTGCTTTACAGCTGAGCAACCATATTATTGCAAAGGAAAAAATGATCAGTTTCCATCAACAATCAGCTCTTTAGACCTTTTGTTTTAGTTCCCATAAGCAATTAGGCGTCATTAGAAAATGGTTCGGAGGATTCCCCACCGACAAACTTTCTTCACGTAACTTATAATCAAAGTTTTTGCCTTTTATGCTATGATTCGGGAGATATGAGATTTTGGTCCGATGGTGATGATGCCTAATTAGATTTGGAGTACAAACGGCATACAGCAGTAGTTCTAATAACATACACTTTCTCTCTCTCTCTGTCTCTCTCTCTCTCTCACACACACACACACACACACACACACACACACACACAGTGCTGTGAACTGATAAACAGTTAACGATGCTAAACAATGGGAAAGGAGAGCCAGGGATGATGCCTTCAGTGATCTGTAGACATCGTAGGCCACCTTGTGGTCCACAGCAGTACTGCAGTTCATACAGGATTTTATCTTTGGTTTTCTCCATTTGAGTGCTTTTCTGATGTCGCTTAACATGATGCGCTGCTGAAAACAAACATTATTGGACTCTCCTTATTGGAGTCCTCTGCTCACCTCAAACAATTTGGCTCCTCATAGTGGATAACATTGCTGCCCTCTGAACAAGAGACTAGGGCTCTAAGACTCCTAACACTACATCCACTAACAGAGGGTGACCAGAGTGATGCTGAACTCTCTCTCTCTCTCTCTCTCTCTCTCTCTCTCTCTCTCTCTCAGTGAATATGCCCACTGAGCTGGTTCTCTTAGTGGGTGAGAAGCTGTCTCTGTCCTGTCAGGTGGATTCCGGTGAGACTCCCCCCGTAAAGTGGATCGAACCCACTGGTGTTTATGGGCAGTCTGGGAACACGGTGACCGTGAGCCAAACCTCTGGCCAGCATAGTGGAAAATGGACTTGTGAGGCGGTGTCCGACCCCAGTAAACTGAAAGCTACGACGGTTGTGTCCATCATAGGTGAGGGCACTTTGTAAGATATATTTCTGACAGTTAAGCTCTAAAAAGCCTTAACCTCCAGTTGCCCCTCATGTTTGGTTGGTACTATGCTAATGTAGTTAAGTCACCATCATGTGCCTCACCTCACACCATGTGAAGTTGTTCAGTAATCTCCAGTACATTTCTGTCAGTTCTTATTTACACAATGAGTCCGAGAATGCATAACTTTCTCACTCCCTCTCCAGATGGGCAGGGTGGTCCCCGTGCCCCCTATCACTCAGCGTCATGCTAGTTAGCGCAGCATCTGTTAGCCTGACCCCATACAGTCAGCAGTTAGTGTTCTTCTCCAAGAGTGTTGAGGCTGTAGCTTCAGTGGCAGATTTCTACGCTGCTAATACCTGCAATGTCTTGTTCTCTTCAATATTCTCCCTCCAGATCTCTCCCCCTCTCCACCTGAGCCTGTGTTCACCTCCATTTCCGCCCGCTCTCCTCCTCTGCTTCCTTGCTCTTTGTCCTCTAACATTATGTGGTCGAAAGTAATTGATAAGGGTCTTCGGAGCGGCAGCTGGAACTTCACTCCTCTGAGTCAGACAGATGTGTCCAGGAAGACCCTCCTCATGCTGCAGGTCCAGTCGTCCCCACACTGGAAGGCACCGAACGGTACCAGCAGCTTCCTCAAAGAGAAGTGGGTGAACAGTCATGACTTGTCCGTGCAGTTTGTGAACGTGTCCCAAGACTACAGGGGAACGTACACATGCAGCCTGGTGTTTGGATCGAGGACATTCAGCAGAACAGTCCAGCTGGAGGTGCTGGAAGGTGAGCGAGATCACATGGAGGGCTCTTATATAATAAGCTTCTGTTGATTTCTATAAAACATAAATATTGTATTAAAATAAAAAATAAAAAACGTAATTAATACAATATTTACCTGTCCAGAGGGTTTCTCCACCTTTCGCCCTATGAGCCGCCCCCCAACTCCACCCTGGTTAAGGATAAAAGCCTCAGATGATGGATGGATTATTTAAAATAATTAATATGTATTATAATCATAATGTAGTAATTATGTAGAATGTATGTGTAGAATATCCTAATTTTATGCAACTTTGGTTTCATTTTGGGAACAAATTAGAATTTATTAAAAAAATTATTTTATGTTGGCTTTACAACAATATTTTTTTTCCAGTGATGTTGTCACCTGTATTGAAATATGAAAAATAACACACACACACACAAATGTGTATG
>JBBJLS010051908.1:5000-13345 GCA_037577275.1 Bryconaethiops microstoma
CATCGCTTCAGTAGATCCACCAGCATCTATCGTATTCAAGATTCAAAATTCTTTTTTGTCACATGCATAGTTATACAAGTACAACACGCAGTTTTGACTGTGCAAACATTATAAAATAAGTCGGGGTGGGGGGGGCGGAGGTTGTGGTCTAGTGGTAGGATACTTGCCTCTGGACCAAGAGATCATGGGTTCGAATCCTACAGCACCACTGGGTTCCTGAGCAAGACCCCTAACCCCAAGTCCCTCCTAGGAGACTGCCCCCTGTAGTTAGGGAACGGAAGTCGCTTTGGATAAAAGTGTCTTATAAATGCCATAAACGTAAAATATGAAAGCTAAAGTTTAGGTTATAAGTGTAGCAACAATCTGGCAGATTTACATATATACAATGTGCATTCTATTATTATTATTATTATTACACTTTTCCTTTTGCTCCAAAATGAGACGTGAGAAGGTCTTGTCCTACAAAAAGAACCAAATCAGAAAGATCTGAATGCTAAGGTGTGTCCACAGCACACCTGGGGCAGCTGGTCCTAGTGGTTAGGGCGTTTGCCGTGCGATCAGGAAGTCGTGGGTTCGATTCCCAAGACCGCTAATGCACCACTGAGGTTCCCTTGAGTAAGGTACCGTCCCCACACACTGCTCCCCGGGCGCTGTGACCTGGCTGCCCTCTGCTTCACTTGGTGAATGGGTTTAATGTGGTGTTTGACAGAATGGTCACTTCCATGGACACAATTCCATGATGACTTTAAATTCCATGGTGACTTTAAATTCCATGATGACTTTAAAGAACAGTTCTATCCGAAAAACAAGGTATAGAAGTGCATGCTAACTGTTGAGGCACTGCTAGCTTCTCTTTTAGCCAGAGTACTGATTAAAGCTGAAGCCTCTGATTGGCTGAATGGAGAAGAGGAGGAGCCTCCACAGTCATTTAGCGTCAACCACGCCTGACCAACAGCTTCAAAAACGCACTGGTCTGTAATCAGGAGAGAAACTGGACCGTTCCTCTTAGCCGCCGCGGAATGTGTGACTGTGCCACGAGTGAAAGGGAGGCCGCCAAGTCACGATTGTTCTCGTCAACGTCGCGGACGCCCCCGGCGGCACCGCTAGACCTGCTGACGGCACATGGCACGTCTGAGACTCAAACCCGGAGGGCACAAAGCAGCAACACTCTGCCGGTGCTCGTTTTCACAGCAGCTTCTAAGAGATGAGTAAATATACGAGTTTCTCCTTTAGACTGCAGTATGGAATAGTTATGACTTAAACAGACTGAACTGGAATAAACTGTCATAAACAGATTATAAAGAACAAAGTGTTATAAACTAGACACCAAAACAAAGGCAAGTCACAAATATGAGAAGTAAAAAAATAGTACATATCTTTTAAATGACAAACTGTAATTATTTACAGTAATTTCTTGACAAACAGCTATTTTATCAGCAAGACTTACAACATTCTCAGTTATTTTAGAATGACCTGCAGCTCAAATTTTTATTCTACAGCTTTCAACAGGTTGTTTGAACCTAATAGAATTTTAGCATTGCGTTATTTTACATATTTGTCATTAGCTTAAAGAGCACCTGTCATGAAAAAAAGTAATTTTCCTAATTTTTTTAGTACAAAATTTGATGTAGTGTGTAAACGCTTAGTTTTAAACTGTACCGCTCACTTCCCAGCACACGTGTGAAAACTGAGCTGCAAAAACAGCCCATTTCGAATGAACAGTTTTTGTGATGTCACAACAACCAGTTCATTTACATGTAGTTACCTGTTCGGTCTACAGGAAATTTAGCCACACTCGTTTACTCTGGGGTTAGAGGGACTGTTTCAGCCCAGCTTTCTGAATGAGGTTCAGCCAATCAGAACAGAGCTCATTTGCATATATTGACAGTAACAGAACCAGTCTGTTTACTTGTAAAGGGGTAAAAAGAGGCTGAAGGTGTAGAAATGAATTTGGACTGTTTTTTTGTGAACAAAAGCACATCAGCACATCATTGCCCCTGCAGTCAGAAGGTTGTGGGTTCAAAACATTGGTAGCTAGGTACGCTTGAACAAGGTCTCGTCCCCACACACTGCTTCACGAGCGCTGTGTTCCTGGCTGTCACTCTGTGAATGGGTCAAATGGGTTAAATACAGAGAATTACAGAGGATTTGGGGCTTTTATAATATTTTGAAGGACATAATTTGGGTGTCCATTTTGCATAAAGGGGATTAGAGCAAACCTCTGTGATGTAAAGATTCTACAAGCAGAGGGTCTCCTAGGACCACCAGGAACCCCTGAGTCGCTTCACCCCGTTTGAAAGGTGGTCACGCATGCACTCCCTGACCACGCTAGCAGCGCTAACGCTGAGGCTGAGAAGCTAGCGGCGGCGCGGGCTCTTGTCCTGCCGTATATTTACATGGATCGCTGGTGAGCATGTGGCGATGCGTCATGGCTTCTGTCGAATTTCACACTTGGCTGTGGCTCTGGCCATGTTTGCCTCCGATTCTGGCATTAATTGCATCGCGTGGGAGAGCAGCCGTGGCGAACCTCACGATTGTGCATCTAGTTAGAAAAGTGGCTACATTTCTGTCCTCGTTCCTCTTCTTCGCTCCCTGCGCCTCGGAGACCGAAACGATCCTCTTCGTCGAGTTCATTATTCATTATTGTTGCTGGGTGTTTTTATTAGTCTGCGCTACCTCTTCTGATGTTCAGACAGGAGCTGACTCACCACTTTCGGTGTCAAGGACATTGAGGACAGCTCTGTGTTCCCCAAGCTTCTTGGTTACACGTTTGTGTTCTTACTCAAACCTGAACCGGCCCTGTGCAGTGTGTATCGGTGTGTGTGTGTGTGTGTGTGTGTGTGTGTGTGTGTATTCAATGACTGGGTGCAGTATTACTCACACCCTTTCACTATCTGTCGAGCGGACCCCCGCCCCTCTTGTCCCCGCCCCGTCCCCCGTCCTCTGCGGTCGTGCTCGTTGCTCTGAGAACTGTCAGAAAAGTGATTCCCAGTGAGACCTCTGCTTTCACACAGCTGACTCAAGCAACGACACAAAACAAGGCTCAGCCCCCCCAAATACCTCAAAGGTAGGCGATCAGCTGACACAGATTTGATGTGTGAAGTCTAATGTAGCGAGTAGTGGAATTATAATGCCCTAGCAATTAGCATGTTGCTAACTGCAGGCCTAAACCAACACTCTGCTGTTAAGTCATTTCAGACCGACTCTGCTCATGTGGTGTAGCACAATGCTAAAAGCTTCATGCTGATTGGTTTAGTTAGCCACTCACTACGAAACCAAGAAGAAATGCACAGATTAGGGCTGATTAAGGGGTAAAAGTACTGAATTTTCCTCTTACTTTTTCCAATTTGCCCCTTAAATAATAAAACCTCCTTAAACTTAAGATAAATGCCTTAAATTTGAGATTAAGGGGTTTCACACTCATGCCTTAAATTGAATTTTAAGGTAAAATAAGTGGTTGGTTTCACGCGTTTGGTGTATTTTCAGGGGTAAATTAAGGTAGGGTCGAGCACATTTTAAATTATGTTTTGTAATGGCCATGATGTTGACCAGGATACAGCAATGGAGCAAAATCTTGTGTGTCAGTGTTTGCTGTATTTTTTTTTTTTTACATAATTTAAAAACATCTGCTTCCTATATTTGAAGTTAATAATGCTTTCCCTTCTCTAAAAACGTTACTGCAAGGTTTTGTCCAGCATCAACAATATGCTGGTTTAGCTTGTGACCAGCTGTGATACTGTATTTTCTAGGAGAGCAACAGATTAGCATGACGCTAACTGATGGAGAAGCTTTCATTAGCGAGTTACATTAGCCTTGTTGCCCCAGTGTGAAACTTCATGTTTAGGTCAAGCCCACCTGTTAGCACGTCTGTGCTAGCCGCAAAACATCAGAAAGTTGTAACCTTAACTGGGCTTGTTTTTCGGTATAAGCATGCAGTTGGTGCTAATTCACGTACCGGTCCAAAAGTTGGTGCTAACTGCATGATTATATCAACAGACGCTGCTAAGTGACCTCAAATAGACTTGCTGATGCGGTTTAGGCAAGCAGTGAGCTAAAACCTCAGATACTAGACGTGTTTTGGACGACCTCATCTATGTGCATGTCTGTGCCCGTCACAAAACAACTTCAAGTCGTTGAGTAATCCCAACTTGTTTGTTGGTTTATGGTTTAGGCATGCAGTCGACATATTGCTCTCTGATGAGTTAACAGCTGTATTAGCATCGACTTGACAACATCTGTGGAAGCCTAATGGAGAAGAAATAGTGTAAAATGCTGTGGGCTGCCATGCACGTTTTTGTGTTGTTACCCGATTACTGAAGTCTCTAGTGCAAGTGTAATGGAGCAAACTTGTGTTGGGCAACCCCTTCAGTTAGCATAGTGCTAATCGCATGCCATGAACTCGAACAGACTCGCTTATGCGGTTTAGGCATAATTCTCGCTGACGGGTTATGAGCTACTCTTACTAGCTACATTAGCCTAGTGCGCCGAACGCTCCTCGGCCGATAACGTTTGGAATTCAGGGGACGGAGGCGGTAAACTTGATGAGCTGTTCCTTCCATGTAGCGAATCAAAACAAGACTCCCTGACCGGTAATCTGATTCCAAATCAGTGACACATCCAGGCTACTCAGATTTCAAGGACTGATTTGGATCATTTTTGCAATGACTGCACACCTTTTTCCTTAACGTGGCGCTAACGCCTTGACACCGCTCGCCGTTTCCTGCTGGCCTCTTTAAATTCCCCGCCGGTCATTTCTCAGTAATTTATCAGCAGCTCCTCCACCACAGGTTTCTTCTGAAACAGGCTGAAGGACGAGTGTGAACATGGCGCGTGTGGGCTGATCAGATTATCAGGAAAGCGAGTTTCTGCTACCCAGAGGTAGAGTTTGTTGCTCACAACAGTCTTTCCTTTTGTTTCATCAGAAATAAATCATCTTCTTACCTGGAGATTATTAAGACCTAAACCCCCCTTTAGGAGAAATAAGAGCACCTTATGGATCAAAACTGTCTGACCTTTGTAGTTCAGACTTGAATTTGATCACTAAGACAAATTTTAGATGTTGTTCAGACTAATTTATAAGAAAAGCCAAGTCTTCTTCTGGATCTTCTGGTGGATCTGAGGATCTGATGATCTGAGCTGAATGAAGATCAGAGGAGTGAGAAAGCCACTATTTCATTTCTCTTTAGCATTTAGCGTTTTTCACCAGACAGACCCTTACAGGGGCACCTCCGTCACCATGACAACGTAGATGCCATCAAAAACGTTTGCCCTGGAAAGGCCAAAAACAGAATGAAATTAGGATTAGCTGCTAGGTGCTAATCTTTTGAGCACACGCACCCTTATGGTAAATGAAGGCCGCGTGTGAATGCGTGTTTGTGTGAGTGCGCCCTCACTGTGAGCACGCCATGTGGTTTCTCTCTTCACGGCCATGCGTGATAAACAGGAAGCTGAATTTTCCCTCCGTATGACACGTTTCCTGTAGTACTTTGTGTGCGCCGTGTCTTCGCTGGGTGAGAAAGCTCAGTGTGGGCCGCGCGAGGGGGTGGGGCGAGCAGGTCGGGGTGCTCTGCAGTCATTTCTGGTAAGGCCGATGAAGACCGTGGGCAGGATGAAGCTGGAGTGACTTGCGTCACAGGGTTATACCCCAGACGCTAACGCTAACGCTAACTGGAAGGCAGTGGAGCGGCTCGGCTGGGCTGCGGCCTCTGAGGCGTCTCCGCGAAGAGAAAAAAAATGAAGCTAGCGGGAACTCTCTCTCTCTCTCTTGCCTGAAACACCTCTACACGAACGTCACCCAGTCCCACCACCACCACCTCAACGCCCCCCCCCAGCAGATTACGAGAAAATGTCACACTTACAGCGTGCGATGGACAACAATTTATCTCTTTAGGTGCCGCTTCTGTCTTCAACCAGCAATTAAAGTAGCTACTCTCAAAAACCTCCCAAAGACTCATCTGTTCAGAGAGCATCTCCTCTCCACACTACGGAACCAAACGCCTTAATTTTACCCCTTAAATTGACCTTAATTTTGCCATTAACCATGCAGGAGATGAAGGAAAATTAAAGGGAAAAGATTACGGTGATTTAAGGGCTAAAACTACAGACTTTTTCTCTTACTTTTTCTAAATAACAGAACCTCCAGAATTAACGCCCCAAATTTAGGATTAAGGCGTTTCACACTCATGCCTTAAATCCAATTTGAAGGTAAAATTAAGGGGTCGGTTTCACAAATGAATGGCCATTTAATTCAAATGAAGGGGTTTGGTGTATTTTCAGGTGTAGATTAAGGGTGAAGCGCATTTTACGTGAACTGTGTTTCGTAGTGATTGTGGCACAGGGAGAACACATGTACTGAGATGCAATAATGCACAAAGCAAGTTACTGTCTGTGAAATACTGTCATACACACACACACACACACACACACACATCTATACATCTGACAGTCTATCAGGAACTGAATCACACTAAACTCACACACACACAACCAACAAAGACACACACAACCAACTAACAAACACAACCGACAAACACACACACACACAGCCAATACACACACCACCAACAAACAAACAACCAACAAACACACACACAACCACCACCCACTCACACACACACACACACAACCAATACACACAACACCAACAAACACATACAAACAACAACCACACACACCACCAACAAACACACACACACACAACCACCACCCACACACACACAACCAACAAACACACACACCACCAACAAATACACACACACACAACCACCACCCACACACACACAACCAACAAACACACACACCACCAACAAATACACACACAACAGTCTTTATAAAACATCTATATTGAGTATTTATCTTCTCCTTTATTCACTCAGCACTACTGTGGCACTGTAACCATGGCAACCACAGCTCGTGCTGTTGTCCAACAAACATCCAGTCGAACAAGGAACAAGTCACAAATCAGACCAGCAACCAAGCGAACATTGTCCTTACAAAATGTGCATCTTTCTTTATTTTTTTTAATGCATTTTAAAGAACTGTTTTTTGTAATCTTTTAATTTTTAGGTTAATTTTGAGTTCTCACTGTGTGTGTGTGTGTGTGTGTGTGTGGTTCTGCAGGAGAGCGAGAGCCTGGAGAAGGAGAACGCCGCCCTGAGGAAAGAGGTCAAGAGGTTGACGGAAGAGGCCAAATATCTTTCCACGGTGTTGAGCAACCACGAGCCGCTGTGCACGGGCTTAGGCCACGCCCCCTCGGAGCTGCTGTACGGCCCGCACGCGCCTTTCCACCAGCACATCAACGTCCCGCACTACCCGCTCTGACCGGCCGCGGCGGGAGAACTCTAACGAGAACCTTCACGAAGGCCAGCGACAATCATGGGGAGGGAAAGTGCATCTGCTGTTTGGATTTAGAACTGCAGCTCATTTCCTTATCGGGACACTTTTCGATCCCCCCAAAAAAACGAAAGAAATCTTAAAGCTGGAACTTTTGCAAAACGAGCTACTCCACATTAACGAAGAAGATCAAAACACAACTCGAACAATTCCAGATCCCAGCTCGGCTCTAGGGTGTGTCATAGTTTAGAGGAAAACACTCGTCTTTTATAATCAATAATTAAAAGCGGAATAGTTATGAATAATAATAATAATAATGATAATAATAATAATGAATAATCGCGACAGTATCTAATATCTGTGCATATGGGGGCGTGATGCGCAGGATTTGAATGCAAACAGCAGGGGGCGCTCCGAGCACTTTCCTTCCCCACAGTAAGAGAAATAAAAAAAAATTCACGACTGCGTGGAAGAACAGATTTTTACTCACAATGTGACGCTGACAGACGAGGCCCTCCCTCCGCCCCCCCGCGACGACTCAACCAACACTTTACGTTTGTTCTTTGTGGACTAGGCAAGTATTTTATGATAAAATAAATGAATAAATGTCGTATCTTTCTGTGTTGCTTCGAACAGAGACATTCCGCTGCATGACCACGACGTACTGAATGTTTTTATCGTGTTTATTCGACGCTGGCCTTTTTTCCCCCTGGACTCTTTATTCTGTGTGTTTGGACAGTTTTGCCGATTTTCCTTTGATCTTCTGGAGATTTGGTGTTTACACTCGGCTTTGATGCTTTGATTTTTGGAGCAAACCGCGGGCAGCCAGGTTTCCATCAACTTATTTTTTTAATGCACATTTTTTATTTTAAAGAAAGCCGTGACGGACATGGAGAATACATATAAAATCACTGAAATTTGCATAAAAATAAATTGAACATATAATTGTTTATATTTATATAATGTTTATATAAATATATACATACACTAGTACTATAACTATGTTACTAATT
>JBBJLS010051988.1:0-13342 GCA_037577275.1 Bryconaethiops microstoma
ATGAATAAAATGACAAACAAAATGTAAGATGCTACACGTGAAAAAAAACATCTGAATTTGACATAGAATTTAAGTGTAAGTAGATTTTGGTAACATATTTTGAGGCCCCTTTGTCCCAGCTCAGCATTCAACCACCCTCTACAGAATTCCTCTGATTGCTAGATGTTGGCTTGGCTTAATAGCATTCAATACAAATCACCTGCCAGGTTACACAAATGTATGATTCAATGGGAAAGTATGTATTTGAGAATGTGAATGTAGTGTGTGGCCACGACCCCATTTGTTCATCTTTCTCACCGGGTTTCAAAACTGTGAGTCATTTGTGGTCTCTCATTTTTTTTTCAGCCCTCTGAGAAAGCAAGCGGCAGTACTCTGTACTGGCATCTTCCCTCCCTCGAAACTTGCAGCAATATAGAATATACATTCAGTTTCAACAAGTTAATGAAATAATTTCACACAAAGTGCTCTTAATCGCTATACATGTGTGGTTTTATGTAGCTAAAACAACTGTAATCGGCTGCTCTGTATTGTGCCACATTCAAACAGCAGTCTGGGCTGAAATGTATGGAACAGGTTTTTAATTCCAGACTGAAATCTTTAGGGAAGTCTGGAAAAAACCTTTCAGATGTGTGGCGGCAATGTTCCGTTCGTCAGGAACAGCGTGATGTTTAGATGTTTCCCTTTGTTGCTCTGCAAGCCAAGTCTTAAGCCAGTACAGGCCATGGCCTCGTTTAAGAAATTTTCACTGGGCGGCAATGGTTAAGGGCTCAAGTTTCCATAGCTTTGATCATGTGCATTAACCGTGATGTCACAAATAACATGTGCATTAGACTGCTTCACCGTCTTCCACGCTAGAACTACAGTTGGTCTCATACACAGCATTGCTGAAAACAGACTGAAATCTTTAGGGAAGGATGGAAAAAACCTTTCAGATGTGTGGCTGCAATGTTCCAGGAACAGCGAGATGTTCGGATGTTTCCCTTTCTTGCTCTGCAACAGGCTGTCTGCAGTAACAACACTACCTATCACTTTAGTGGGAGTGGGCGGGGCTAAAAGGCTGTTTGCTGAATGGGTGGTCACATGTAAATGTGCGTAATGGGGGCTTATGATCATTATTAATTTAAAATAGCCTGTTTAAGCAACTTAGGACTGCAAGTTCAAAAAGGTTGATAAATTAAAAAAATCAACTTTTTTCAGAAGTTGTTCCGCAATATTAACCCTTTAACAGGTTTGTTCTTTTTTTGACAATATGGTTGCAGAAAGAGGTTAGTGGTGGGGGTACAGGAGAAAAACGAGGAGGTGTTAATTTCTTAAAAATCTGCTTCTAAGAATAACCAAAAAGAAAAGAGCAGATGCACAGCAAATATTGTGCAATCCTGCGAGGCCTTTTGTCGTTCACCATCTCTTTTTTGTTACATACAGTACTGTTCACGCTCGGCTGTTAAAGGTCACTTTTCATATTTTCATTTGTTTTTGTATACAGTAATAACTAACTAGAGGCCTAAAGTGAATTTTAGCATGTTTCTTGTTATTTTACAGCTTCCTAACATGCCACTAATAATTCTCTAGCTGTAGTTCCTTGGAACTAGGCTATTAGAATAATTTTGGGGAGGTGACTTCAACCAAATGATTTTATTAGAAACATTACTTCCAAGCCTGTAGTGTGTATCAGCAGCTGCATCTCTCAACACGGTCTGGCCCGCACACAAAAGACGAGTTTGTCAGCATTCGGATCTAAACAGCATTGGATCATTTTGAAATGGACCGTCCTCCTCCTGGATAAACTAGGCCACTGGGAGGGAGCGCAGGAAGCTGTGTCTGAGAAACTTAATGTTTATGTACCATATCTGTCATACTTTTGAGATAGGAAATACCAGGGCAGCTGAAGGGGCCAGGAACATAGACAAGCCGGGGCCTGGAGTGGCCACTAACGTCCATCACGGTATATTCTAATCTTTTAACCCTTATGTTTAGAGACATGTGGAACTATTATATGTGGTTGTTGCATTTCAATGTTTTTCTATGAAGAGAAGCTTAAAGGGGCCATATCTTGGGGAAAAAAACCCCATCGTTTTTAAATAGAAGGACATACTCATATAGTCCAGCTATTTAAAGTAAGCTGCAAAAACAGCCCGTTTGAAATTCAGCATGGTTGTGATGTCATAACCATGAACATCCTTACATTTGACCACTTCCTCGGCTTGTTGCCCAATAAAAACCCCTCTTGCTGAGGTGCAAAATGTCCCGGCACAGCTGAACCCCTCCAGCATGAGCTCCAAACTCTCCTACCACAGTAAAAAAGTCTCTTGGTCCCAGTCCAGTCAAATTCTGCTGTTTTGGTGCAAAGTCTATCAGTCCAGTCGAAGCTCTCGGTCGCAGTGTGAGGTTTTTTAGCCAGAGGCCAGGTCAAACTTCCTCAGTCAAAAACCTTTTTACACCGGACATGACCACAAACACACAGACACACACACACACACACTGCATCACCTGCAAGTTTCAGCAAAACACACACCTATACATATATATACAGTGTTGGGCAAGTTACTTCAAAACTGTAATGCGTTATTTATTACTTGTTACTGTCATTTCAAAGTAATTCGTTACATTGCAATATTACTGTATTTAAAATGTAAGGCATTACACTACTATTGCATTACTTTTAAGTTACTCTCACCAAAGTAACTGGAAATATGGATTTGGTCGATCAAATGTAGCTCATGACGCTCGATTAGCTCATTACACAGCCAGTGGAAGGTGAAGTGGTATCTGACTGAACGAGGCTTATGGTTAAAAACAGTACTATCCGACGTGAGATCAGTTGCAGGTTCACTCACCTCAGTGTTCTGTCTGACTACAAGAAGTGAAACATTTTGCGCGGACGTTTCTCCGCTGATCTCACGGTGATTTTGGCAAATTTGTACGAAGACAAAAAAAAAAGAAACGAAGAAACGTCACTTCATTCCGGGTTAAAAATGCATTGTAACGTGCGTTACTGACATTCATACCGAGTAAAATATTGCCAGATTTTTTTCTGTAATGCCTTACATTACCGCGTTACAGCAAAAAGCAATGCATTAAAGTAATTCGTTACCTTTGTAACGAGTTACTCCCAACACTGCTCTTCTCCTCCTACAGTTCTGAAATATTGGAGCGGTTCCAACGTCAAAATGTCCGATAATATCTGGGGCAGAGCACTTGTGTATAACTTTTGGTTCGGTTCATCAAGGGTCGAATATTGATTATGGATTTTTGTGGTCGAGTCACCTTCAAAATATGAGTCAGAGAGAGAGGCAGCTACATCACAGCTAAGGAGGCTGGAAAGTGACAAAACGTAGAGAAAAACAAACGAAGAGAAACAAATGCGGAGCAAAACTCACAGCAGACTCATAAACAGACTTCAGGAAACTAAAGCTCAGGTCAGTTATTAAAAAAAAAGGTGTGTCACTGTTTGTTGTGGTTTAATTAAAAATAATCAGCCCGTGAATGGCTCGGGAAGAGATTAGAGGGAGTTAAGGCTCCTTGCTGGTCAAGTGGTAAAATGCCAATTACTGAATCAGAAGATCACCAGTTTAAATCCACTGCAAGTAGATTTTTTTCTTTACACAAACTGTTTTTGGTCTCCAAACACTGGTTTTACAGCAGCCACACAATCACATTTCTCATAGGAAATACATCTAGTTCATGCTGTTCTAACCCACTGTTACATTTACATTTACACCATTTAACAGACACTTTTATTCCCTAACTACAGGGGGCAGTCTCCCTGGAGCAACATGGCATTAAGGGTCTTGCTCAGGAACAAAGTGGTGGTGCTGAAGGTAGGATTCAAACTCATGACCTCTTGGTGCAGAGGCAAGTATCCTACCCATTAGACCCCCACCACCACCACCACGCTGTTATCAACAGAAACCAGCACACTGCACTTTACAGCACATATTTTGTACATTTCCACTCGTCAGGTCTTGTTGTTAAAATGTTGTTTACACTTGTAATATTTATTTGAATGTATTTCTTC
Organism: Bryconaethiops microstoma; assembly: GCA_037577275.1. Taxonomy (NCBI): domain Eukaryota; kingdom Metazoa; phylum Chordata; class Actinopteri; order Characiformes; family Alestidae; genus Bryconaethiops; species Bryconaethiops microstoma. The sequence goes on from JBBJLS010051988.1 coordinate 4,016, forward strand.
GACACATTTTTATTACTTAGTTTTAGCATTTACATTTCTTTTTTAATCTCATAGATGTTTCACGGGCTCATTTCACAACATATTGTACGTGTATAAGTGTGTGTGTGTGTGTGTGTGTGTGTATATATTTGGCCTAACCCATGGGAGAGCACGCTTACCCGTATCTACTGAAATGTGGGAGTTTTCTATGACACTAACAAATTTATCTTTAACTCTGTGAGAAACGTGAAGGTGATCCAGGACGTCACTAACGAGTTCTCTGGGTTCGGTTCTCATCACACGGATGAAGAACAGAGACTAAAATAAAATCTCAAACAAGACTATAAATAATAAAAGACCAAAATAACAAAAGCAGCTCTGACAGAAAAAAAACTTTCCACCAGTTTGACTCCATGGGTGCATTTTTTGGCACGTGATACAATTTCTGTGCCGTCGCAGTACAGTTTAGATACAACATATTTCCTGTCTACCTGTGGAAAAGTGCCTATTGTAGATCAGAGGTTCACCAGTAAGGATGTGCAAATTTTCAGACAAATTTAAACAGAATGAACAGATATTCAGTTTACAGTGAACAAATTAAAGACTTTAGCCAACACTGGAGATAGCACTAGTGCTAGCTTTGTGCTGGCGTGACAGAAATTTAGGAGCACATAGAAGAGCCCTTTTATGAATCAAAATAACCATTAAGGCTATTAAGAATAGTGATGGGTGAAAAGCGGGTTCCGTATTCCCATCCTGGCACCTGGTTTGGTTAAATGTGTACTTGCTTACCCATAAAGACCTCCAGTCATCAATCCCAGTCGTGAAAGGCCAGAGTCTGGTGGTGATTTAGTGATCTCCCTGCTCAAATACACCAGATATAACTCCTCCGGGACCAGAATTGATGGCCCATGTTCTAGAGGCTCCCAGCAAGCACACAGACCAAGCCCAGGGATTCTTGGTGTTTACTGCAGAAGAGAAATGTTGCATAGGTCCTTTTTGGCCTCAGGTAATAACATAACCCAAGCATTTCTCTGCTGAATAAGTAAGCCTGATGTTAATTCAATACACTGACCCAGAGGAGGAGGCCCGGTCTTCGGTTCAGCCCCGTGACTTCCATATGCAGAGTAGGTACCTATTCAGTAGGGACGCTGTGCTAATGTGCCAAGTCTGTAATCTCAGCCTGAGCTCCACACTTCCTTCATCTTTAAAAGAAGCCATTTTAATAATTCACCAAATCCATTGCTTTTAGAGCCATTGATTTATCGAACCCGAGCACTTCATGTTTCAAAAGAAAGGGAATGAACCCATGTTTCCTTTTTTTCAGGAGGGCTTTTCATTAAGCATCACTATTTTCCACAATAATTGCATTTACAGAAAGAAAAATACAACCAACAATTTATAAAAGACAATATTTCATCATTTTTTTATGCTTGGCAGAACAAAATCTACGTTTACTCATTAAATAACATGCCAAGTAAGCAAGTTAATTGTACAAAATGCCCAGAAGGAGTACTTGATGCAAGTTTTTATCTCTCAATACAGATGTTATTGAATTTATGCGGAAAAAATCGCTATTATGGCCTTAGGTTTATGTGAATAAAATTGTTTCAGTATGCTTTATTTATTTAACTCCTTGCGAGTGCAATTTCATGTTTCATTTTCATTTAATGATGATATATAGCTGTTTGTTGTCCCTGGCAGTTGTCCAAGTTTTAGCTAGTTTTCTTAGGACTTTATCGCACTTTTGCTGTGGTATATTTACATACATATGCATACGTTTGCTTGGGTCCTTTTGAATTTTCATGCATTACTCATGTGTTTATTATGATACATAATCATGAGACGTTTTCTGGACTGGATCGTTTGCGTTTCTTCCATATTTTTCTCCAAACATCCATTTAGTGTAAACATGCTCATTACTTACTGTAGTCTTTTGGATGGTTGTTGCAAAAGTTTGAATGCTCAGGTCAAATTATGTTTTGCTTATTTTCTGTGTGAAAAGAAGTACAGAAAACACACTTCAGCATATTTTAATGCACAATTAATGTGGCCTGGGTAAGATATGACATTCCCTCTCTCTCTCTCTTTCTCTCTCTCTCTCTCTCTCTCTCTCTCTCTGTATATATATATATATATCTCAGTGCTTTTCTAAGACAACCTTCATAATATGACATACTGTCATTGTGCCAAGTCTTTATATTTAAAATGCAATGGAATAGTCAATATTGTGAAATATTTACATTAGTCCATTACATTAATGTTCTTTTTGCTGAAATTCATGAATACCTGATATGGAACTGTGACTGATCAAAATTCTCGCAGCACTGGGGTTGGATATCACTTGGATTTTTCCTAAAACTGATGCTAAACCACTAAACCTGAACCTCAATCATTTAATCGTTACAGAAAAATCATCATGCTTGCTTTCTTTGGCAAAAAGTGACACCTCTCTGGACTACTTGCATGTTCTGCACACAAGAGAACCCTTTTAGATAAGGTCTGTACCTTTGTTTGTGTGTAGACAGTATGTGGAGGCTGTCCCAATTCCTCCACCACCAGGCTACAGGGTCTTGTGTTGATGGGACTGAAAACAGACTTCCGTAGCTCTCGACATCTCTTTCTAGACCCATTCAGTGGTGAAGAGGGCACAGCTTTTAGTGATCATTACCTGAAGAAGCTCTCGGTCCTCATCCTCGAACAGCTCCTCTAAGGCTGACTTCTTGGCACTGCTTGTAAGATGGAGGCTGAAAAATACATAAAAGTAGTGTTTACACAAACATCCTTCAAAAAAATGCACCCATCTGTCAGTCGATTTTTCTTGCTCATCCTCAGCATCTTGAAGGTCCTCCACTGGAAGCTGCAGACAAAATTTTACACAGATAAAGCAATACTGATGCTTTCTCCAGCCAATCCCAGGCATCAGCAACAGCACAGATAAGTCTGCCTTTGTAGTGAGGGTCTGTCAAAGTGGGCTCCTGGAGCAAATGTCTTCATCCTATAATAAAAACATGACAAACTATTTAGTGTCTACCAGTTAAAATGATTGGTTGAAATGGTTTGGCCTCAGTCTTTAGGCCCTTGTCCACAGGTATACAGGAACTGTTCTGTACCTAAACCGGACTTTGTATCACACTTTGATTTTCCCGTGTTTCTCAGTCCGGTAACGGAGTTTCTAACTCAATTCTCTCCCCCACAGTTCATCCCAAAACCACATCCATGGAGTCGAACCATTATTTATGTCTTTTGTTATTTATAGACTTGTTCGGGTTTTGAATTTTTTCTCAGCGTTCTTTATCCGTGTGATGGAAACCTAACCCAGATAACTTCTCAATTTGTTAGCGTCATAGAAAACTCCCACAGAAATGTATCTTCAGCCCAAACAGACAGTCGTGCTTGTACTTTGTTGACTTCCCGGTTGTTAGTTTGAATATTCATTGAGTTTGTTTTGCATGGACAGTAACAAAAAACCCTCTTTCCAAGTTCGTCTGTTGTCATGACAACATTTCGACCAATCAGCAAGCAGTGATGCAGTCAGCTCGGCTGCAGCCCACTTCCAGCCCTGCCATCAGGCAGCTTAGGTTCAGCTCGGGTTCATGTCGCTATATTTGTAATGGAAAGACATTAGTTCGTGGTATGGCACAGTTTCTTGTTGCAGTGGAAAAGTGCTGTTTGGAAGCATATGCTCTGAATGGAAATGGAAAATACCTGGTATCATTTTTCTCTCTCACAGCACTGATGAATGGGTGTCCTCTTCATCTGCACTGAAATGAACCTCCAGTGTAGTCAGGATGAAAAGAATTTGACCAAGTGGAGGACACCTAACTGGATACACAGAGGGTACAACAACTGATGATGTTTACAAAATCCTCTGTGTTTTGGAAGGCATAGTTACAAACAAAACAAAGCCTTTCCATTATGTGGAAAAAAGGAGATCTGAAGATAAGAATATATAAACTATGAACTTATACTGATCTTCTTATTAATCACTTGTCTTTCTCCACTGGCTTCCTTAGTCATTGGTCGAATGATGCTGCCTGGATGGCTCTGTACTGCTTAAAAATCCCTCCATCATCGGCAAAAGGGATTTCCACTGAGTTCTGACATTCAGAATCAGGAGTTCTGGCAGATCTGAAACACATTTTGAGTTGCAGTCTACAAGCACTCATAATGTAAGACAAGGGCTGCAAAGTGAAGCATGTTACTGTCTGCTTGTTACAGTACTGTGCAAAAGTCTTAGGCAACTGTGAAAATAATTTTTTCAAAACTGTTTAGATGAGCAGCGAGTGTTTTTTTCTCATTAATGTTAATAAACATACTAAATAAACCGAAAGCAAAATCCCCACAAATAACATTCTGCAGTAAAAAGTGATGTTATGTTCAGTATATCAGTTTCTTAAGTCCAGGATTACTGTAGTTCCATCAGAAACCTGGTTTGATTCAATAAGTCATTCGTTAAATTAAATCAGGAGCTGCTGATGGAGTTTCACGATCCAAACAACGGCTGGAGGAACCGAGGAGAACAATATCAACCACTTTTACAAGCAAAACAAATCTGGATACTTTTTACTGATTTTTCGTTTGTTTGCATTGATTCTAATGTTAACTTTTACTAGCAGAAAGACATTTTATCACACAACAAATGGTCCAAGACTTGTGTACAGTTCTGTACATGCAAAATTGACCATTAATGTTATGTTATTAACCTGAGAAAAGGCTGCTGTTGCAATGATCAGTGTATCAGTGCCAGTATTGAGATCAACAGTTGTCTCCTCATCACTGGGACAAGACTCCCACACTGCTGGCTGATGTATTTGGCATGGGGTCCTGCAAGCTGTTGAAGACCCCCCCCCGGGTTTAGACTGTTTAGCTTTAGGCATTTTAACTGAGTTTACAGTAGCTTGTAGTTAACACTAGGTGTCTTGTTGCCATCAGAACGAGTGTAAAAATAACTAGCAGTGTGACATCAAGTGAAGCTTCTATTGCCTGTGATGTCTTTTATGAAGCACCGGGGGCCGATAAATGAGGCTCCAAAATGTGGATTAGATACCATTTGATAAAGAATGATTTTGTTTCCCAACCCTACTGAGCACACAGGCTTGTTTACAGTATTATTATTGCCAAGGCCTATGTCAAGCTCAGCAAACAATACGACAGCCCTTGTTAAGAACCTAAATTACAATGTCTGAACACGCTAGCACATGATTTCTCATTCTACCTTTAGTACATCTCTAATTAATTTAGTCCACCCTCTAATTAAAAAAAGCAGGTGTCTTCAGATTTGGACCTCAGTCACAACCCAGCAATTTTCAACACGGTGTTAAAAATGGACTCGAAGCTGCTTTGAGTGTTAAAAGTTGGGTGTCAAAGCACGGCCTGTGGCATCTTTGGCTGGAAATGAACAATGTGCAGCGCTCTTTTTAATAAACGCTGCAGCACTGCTAATAAATGCCACCGTACTATTTTAATATATATCTTCCTTCATCCCAGGCCTCTGGGAGCAAGTCTGAGCATCAAGAGCTTTGTTTTCCTTTCGAGTTTATTTTCAGGGCTCACGAAAGTGACAAGCAAAGGGTTTTAAATAGATTTGGTGGGGAGTGTGATCTCCTAAAATGTGCTGCATGCGGATGCAAAGCAAGCATAGTGTCGTGGAGAAAACTTGAGTTTCTAGGGTAATCCAGTATATAACTATACAACAGAAAATGATATAGGCGGTTTCTTTCATTTTGCCAAAAAAAAGGTAGCAAAACAGCAAACGACACCCAGCCAGTCTGTGGAACTACCCTCTTGGGCTGCTGGGGCCCTTTATACACCCCCTGGGTTCACGCCGCTATGGTCGTAAAACCATTTATCCAATCAATAGGTAGAGCTACATTTGTACCATCAATAGCCTATAGTTAAATAGGGTAAATGACATGGTGACATAAAGTGGAACAATACATGTCTTTTAAAGCAACGAAGCACTTGTCTTACAGGGCATGTCCATTTAAAACAATACCTTAAAGTAAAGGAGCAACAAAAATACAGAACACCATACCATATTTAGCATATACACAGTCATGTCATGCACTACATAAAATGTGTGTGACTACACACATGGTCTTCAAGGAGTACAAGAGCAAGAGAGTACAAAATCTGTTATAATAGCTGTTATGCCGCAAATCAGATCTGATGGTAAAGGTGTGTGAGAGTGATTATCTGTCGTTAACTTAATTCAGAGATATAACAGCACAAAAACTGCTCCTAAACCCACATAAAGGACTTTCAGGACACCAGACTGGCAAGTAGGGCTGTGCAGTTAATCACATTTTAACTCTGATCGCATTTTTTGAACTCTTCAATTAATTAAACATAATCAATCGCAATACTGGCACAGGTGCAGCCGAAGTTAATTATGTAATTTTGTTTATTGATTCTATTTTATTTTATTTACTGCATCAAATCATACCATGTTGACAGACTTATTTGTTTATGTAAAATCTGAGCATATGATCAATAGCTATATTTTTGCATCATATTTTTGCATCATTTCATTTTTAGATTTTTTTCAGAATAGAAAAGAATACAACAAAGATCTTGTCTATTCTATTCTATTCTATTCTATTCTATTCTATTCTATTCTAAATAAGCATTGTAATAATTTTTTAGCCATTGTTGATATTTTTGCCATCGGTTCAAGGGTTTTTAAAAAAAAATAAATTAAAGTGGTGGTAAAAATGAGTACTAAAGTGCATAGGCCGTTCATATTCGCAAAAATAAAGGCGATTATATTTGCATTCTTTGCAAAAATGGAGTGAAATATTTTAATCATGATTATGAGTTACAAAGTGGTATCTTAGAAATGTATACGTTTAATCTTTGGGAAGCTTATGGAATCTTTATAGTCTTTAATAATAGTCTTTATTGTCTTTAATCAATTGGATGTAAAATGCACACGTGTAAACAGATGCATTTAAATGTAAGGATATTTTACTCATAAGGCTGCTTCCAGTCTTCGCTGTGTTTTTCCTGAGCCGTGGCTCTGCCGCCTGTTTCCTGACATTGAGAACTTACAGCGCTCGTGTTGGGGTTCACCTTTTGGCCGGGGGGGGTTTGTAGGTGCCACTTTTATCGGCCTGCTGTATCTCATCCGAAAGAGGAAGGCGGCCGTGGCCATTTTTTATCATCCCCCAGCGTTGCGATAATGTCATTAATCTCAGTGGTCCCTGAGCCCGAGGTGTTCTTTCGCACGTTAGAGCAAACGTCATTAGTCATCGTCACACATACGCGCTCACCCGGCTCCGCACACACACGTAAACAACGCGCACATACAGATAAGATGGCATTAACACATGTGAGAAGTACCTCATTTTCAATTCGGCCCGCTATTCGTGGTCCATCGACCCCGAACTGGTGTATTTTCTTTGTGTGTGTGTGTGTGTGTGTGTGTGTGTGTGCGCGTGTGTTTCGGAGGTGTGAATAAGTGAGAAAGAAAGCGTGAAAGAGAAAAAAGAAGGAAGGAAAATAGACAGAAAGATGAGGAGAGATGAGAATGAGGAAACCTTTCAAAACGAAAACGCAAACCAAACGCTGCAGAATCTGTACGGGATGTAGACATTCTGCAAAACCGCCTGTGAAATCCCTTGAAAATCCTCAAGGAGCATCTTTCAAATGTACAAATACACAAGCAGAACAAACTTACACCATTCAAATCAACGTTAAGAGATTAACAGAGCCAGTCGCCTGCCAGACTCCTCTAAAAGAACTGCCAGATACACTCCACACTCTGTACAAACTGTCATGAGCGCTCAAACACAGAGCTGCCGAAAAACAGGCCGACTGAAATGCGGAGCAGTTTTTTAAATGACAGGTTAATAAAAGTGGAGGGAAGTTGACTGCCCACAGATGCATTCTGTCTTAATAACCTTTGCAAGGTTGGACAAACTTTGCAAAACATTGGCGAAAGTCCTGGGAGACGCTGCGGCGCAGTAAATAATGATTATTTTTTTTTGCCATTGTTTTCCATTCAGCCATTGTTGCAATTGTTGTTTAGAGTTTTCTCTGAAAGAAATGTTGGAAGCAGTGGTAAAAATGATTGCTAAAACGCATAGACTATTTACGTATGCAAAAATGTGTTTATCTTTGCATTGATTGTTTACATTTATGATTATATGGTGGTAAAAGGTGGTGTCTTGGAAAAGTTTAGACTTCAGGAAGTTGAAGAAATCTTTGTAGTCTGTAATAAACTTGATGTAAATTGCAAGGTTGTAAATAGAGCCGTTCAAATTTAAGGATAATTTTACACCAGCCGGTTAGCTGACCATTCTTACACAGGGTGGGTTTAGTGTGGTTTCACAATGGAAAAAAAAAAAATGTTTACTTTAAAAAGTGAGTAATCCTGATTAACGTAAAATGTTCTAAAAACTAAAGTTGTCAGAAAAGTGAATATATTATACATTTGCTAACTCACCATTTGAAGTTGCAGTTCAGTGAACTTGATAGTTTTTGTCAACCAATTTTTAAGGTAAACTGTTGCATTAATTATTATAGACATGTTACTTCTTATATATGATGACAGCTTTTGGGGCAGGTCTTGAACAGCAGGCACAGGACACACAGGGAACAGAAAAGGGCTCGTTTGTGTAAATAAAAAGTGCAGTCAGGTGTGCAGAGGGTCCATCAGGTGTGCAGAGAGTCCTTGCAGGGGGTGTCGTGGCTGTCTTGGAAGGCTCATATGGGACTAGAGTGTGGTCGGTGGGCCCCAGTTGTTATCAAGGCGGTTAAAACATCGAAGAGAGGGGCCATTGGAGGCTCTGATGGGGCCAGTCGACAAGCTGGAGCATCTAGGGACAGGGTCTTGGACGGGGGTCTTCCTCTTAGTAGTAATGCATTGAGGGAGAACCACAACCCTATTCCAGAGCAGCTCTGGTTCTCTTTTATATGGCCGCAGTTTCTCACAAAGGGTGGGTCATTGTTCTTCTCCAGCCCAGCTGCATATGTTTGCCCTACCCCCCCAACACCCGACCGCCACCCCGCCCAAGCTGGCGCTCTCAGCTGCTTCATAACATCAGTGGTGCTGAAATGCTGCTTTGAAGCAGAACAACGAAAGTGACACTGTCTTTTCAGCACCACTTGCAGAGTACATACACTATATGGACAAAAGTATTGGGACACACATGTTTTTCAGGGTTTGGGGCCCTTACTTCCAGTGAAGGACAATCTTAATGCTTTAGCAGACCAAGAAATTTTGTACAACGCCATGCTTCCAACTTTGAGGACACAGTTTGGGGAAGGACCTTTTCTATTCCAGCATGACTGTGTCTCAGTGCACAAAGCAGCTCCATAAAGACGTGCTGGATGAGTTCAGTG
>JBBJLS010051999.1:0-15180 GCA_037577275.1 Bryconaethiops microstoma
ACATTAAACCAGCGATTTTCTACAAGATATTTTCAGGGATGATAGATAAGATGTTATAGAATAATAATTTAATGAAAACCAAATTTCGACAAAATATTGACTTTCGACTTATTTTCCCTCTTTCCTGAAAAAAGGCCAGCGCGACATCCGACGGGTTTTCCCAGATCGCATCATATAGATGCATAGATTTTTGTTCTTGTTCTAATTGTTCTAAATGTTATGTTTTCAATAATTGTAATACACTTCTTTTGCCTCAATTTCATAAATGTCTAAACTTTGAAAACTTGAACTGTAAAGAACTGTTTCATATCCCTGTAGAGGAAAAACTACCCTACTCACCCATCTGTCCTCATAAAGCTTTGTTTTATTCTCATTTACCATCAGTAAAATTCATTTTGGAGCAGTTCAAGTTGTTTAGAGCAGTTCAACTTTCACACAAATGTCTCAAACTAAACAAAATATCACTGTAGTTTTATCTTAGATTTTCATTTACATTCTTATTTTTAATATATTGGTATTTGCATTTGTATTTTCATCTGTTTTATTTTAATAAATAAAAAAACAATAAATAATATGGATTGCGAACCAATGTAGCTGGTGGCCTGGTGGTTAGGGAGTTGCCCCTACGATCGGAAGGCTGTTGGTTCGTATCCCATGACTGCTAGTGGCACCACTCAGGTACTCTTGAGCAAGGTACCGTCCCCACGCACTGCTCCCCGGGCGCTGCATTCTTGGCTTGCTTCCCTTGGTGAATGTGTTAAAAGCAGAAGAATTTCGTGCAGTTCACACTGTGCGCTGTGGTGTGCTGTGGTGTGTTCTCGCGTGACTGTAAGGGTCCACTTTACTTTAGAACTCCAAACACTAAAGCCTACAATCCTCAACTGCAGACTGCAACAGACTACATTTCCCATGGTTCCGTGCTGCCCGCAGCCCAGCTCCGTAAACAGGCCCGTTACTGTCGAGCATGGCAGCGGCTCTGTCGCGAGCCCTCAAACTGCCCGGTAAGACCAGTGTTATTTGTGTGTTTGCATGTTTGTGTGGTCGTGTTGTTTGTGTGGTTTTGTAGTTTGTGTGTGGCGGTCGCTGCTCAGTGTTGTCGGCACAGTAAACCTGGAGCTTCAGGATCAATTAGCTCCTGTTAATTTCACCACGGTTCATCTATGATAATAATAATAATTATGATAACGACCGCAGCGCTCTTGTTAATAACAAACACGCTCCTAATAACAAAAACGCTCTTATCAATAGCATATAACGCTGTAATACACGCTTGCATGTATATAGGAGTGTGTATTTATGTCTTTGTGGGGACTTCGTGGGTTCAGGATGCTGAAAAACACCCTCCGCTCGGTGGGGTCTGGGCAGTTTCGGGTTGGGGCGGACTGATTTTTACTTTTTTAATTTAACCTTTAATTCGTCTCCTTTGATCTCCACTAATGGATGCTGAGACCGTCTTTAAATATGCGGTATAATATTTACAGCCACATACTAACACACTCTGTTACATTAATATTAATGTGACATGCGTAAGAACTGTTTGTCTCATACAGCCGTGAAATCGATACGTGACATCTTCGATTTCATATGATGTGAAAGATTTTTCGTGACGTCCTGGTTTTGCAGAGTGTAGCTGTGAGTCGCTGTGGCAGGCTAGACAGGGAAAACTGTCTTTTTACTCTGAAAGTGAGTCTAATCTTTAATCTTCTCACGCCGAGGCACATTTCTACAGATGGAAGCTCTTTTAGGTTTTTTTGAAAAACACATTTTTTGTTATTTATTCAGCAGTGTATGCTAATCAAACGGTGTGTGGTCTGAGTGCTATTTAAAGAAGTCCCCTTTTAAACTAGTTAGTTTGATTGTGTAGTTGGTGACTGTTCGTTTCTGGATGACCGGTTATGGTGGTTTCACCCGACACACACACACACACACACACACAAACACACACCTCCATCCACACACACACACACACACACACACACACACACACACACACATCCACACAACCCAGTGAACCAGCAGCACAGTTTATTTACCCTAAACATCAGAATCCCAAGCCTGTCAGCACGTTGGAACATGTCCGGCCAGGTTTAGCTGTAGAGTGTGTTTTAGTGTGTAGAGTGAGTTTTAGTGTGTAGAGTGTGTTCTTGTGTGTTTTGGTGTGTACCATTTGTTTTAGTGTGAACAGTGTGATGTAGTGTGTTTAGTGTGCACAGTTTGTTTTAGTGTACACGGTTTGTTTTAGTGTGTTGCATGTGTTTAAGTATATATTAGTGTGTGCAGTGTGCTTACCTTCATTACTGTTGTGTTTTAAATAAGAATTCTGTTTAATTACATAATGAATGACTTCTTATCAGTTTTATCAGTAGTTGGTCGTGTTCGGATGTGTTGTTCTTTTAATTGAACTGAGTGTGTTGGTTATGTTTAATAAATATGAAGTGGGATTACTGTCCAGATGGTGTTGTGATTGAAGTGTGTGTTGTGTTGTAGGGAAGAAGGGCTCGGAGCTTGGGGACTACGACCCACTGACACAGGCGGACAGCGAGGATGACAGTGAAGAGGATGACCTGGTCCTAAATTACCCCCGGAACGGTCTGGGGAGGGGCAGCTGTCTGGGGCCCGGGACAGCAGATGGCCGGGGCAGCAGGACGAGGCTGGGGGAGGAGGAAGAGCTGGAAGAGGAAGAAGAAGAGCGGGATGAGGGGCAGGGCCTCAGGGCGGGGCCAAGGCAAGACGGAACAGGGGGAGGGGCGGGATCGGGTCAGGTGGGGGATCCAGAGGGTAAGAAGGCGAGGGTCCGAGGAGCTGTCCGGACCGCTGCTTTCCTCGTGCCGCTGGGCTGCGCCGCACTGACTGTGCTGCTGTGTGCGTTCCTGGTGCCCTGCAGGCAGGGGGCGCTACAGTACCACCCACAGTGGGAGACCCAGCTGGGGGAAATGGGAAGTGAGTGACGTTTTGTACTGGTTTGGAAATGTTGAATTATGGTGCTGAACTGGATCTGTTAGAGCTCAGGCCATAAATATATCAAAACACACAATAATGTTAATCTTTGCTAGTGCCCCTATGGGGTTCTAGTAGTAGGTTAGTGCTCAGTTAAGGGAACTGAACATGAAAAGGTTCTCAGAGTTCTAGATTAAACCTGGACGTCTGAAGTGTGTAAAGGTGGTTCCTTATTGAATGTGTATAACAGACATATTTACAGTTACATGAGCAGAGTTTCTATAGCAACCCCTTCAGGAAAGGGTTCTGACATAGAGCTGCTACTGTTCACCACCTGACACACACACACACACACACACACACACACACACTGGTTACACCACCTGACACACACACACAGACACTGGTTACACACACACACACACACACACACAGGTTACACCACCTGACACACACACGCTGGTTACACCACCTGACACACACACACACTGGTTACACCACCTGCCACACACATACACACACTGGTTACACACACACACAGGTTACACCACCTGACACACACACACGCTGGTTACACCACCTGACACACACACACATTGGTTACACCACCTGCCACACACATACACACACTGGTTACACCATCAGACACACACACACGCTGGTTACACCACCTGACACACACATACACACACTGGTTACACCATCAGACACACACACACGCTGGTTACACCACCTGACACACACACACACACACACACACACTGGTTACACCACCTGCCGCACACATACACACACTGGTTACACCATCCGACACACACACACACTGGTTACAACACCTGACACACACACACACACAAACCTTCCAGGACCAGAGTTTGACACCCCTGGTTTAGACCATGTGACACATACACTGGTTGGACCATGGCTTCCATTCTCAGTCAGTGACAAATCTAGAACCTCCAGAAAGACTAGAGTGATGCTTTCCCTCATCAAACTGGCGCTGCGCACTGTAGGTCAGAATATGATTGACTGATTCTTCTTCCTAATGATGTTGGTGCTTATCTGATATGGTAGGACTTCAGTCCAGCTCCTGAATGCCTGACCAACGAGAGAGCTTGCGGAGATACAGCCACATAGATACCACAGAGAGAAACATCCGTGTTTAGTTGATTTTTTCAAAATGTGTTATTGGAAGAGCGGAATTGCAGAACTAAATACACAAATGATTCCATTGACTAAGTATAAACTTTAACATAAATATTACAGACATTAGACCTTCTCTGAAGACCTAGATGGCCCTGAGGGTTAGTTAGAGGAGAAATCCACCAAATTTCCAGAATTCCCCCACAGTTCAGTGTTTGGGATGGAAACAGGGTGATTTTGGTGGGAAACAGTTCACAGAAGAAAAACTTTTCCCAGAAGCTTAGAAAGCTGTGAGAACAGGTTCCTGTGGGGTGTTTGATTCAGTGTTTTGACCAGGTAATCCGATCACAGTGTGTTTTCATGAATATCATTCGGCTGAAAAAGACATCAGTGATTATTATGTCTTTGTATGCAAATTTCAGTCTGAGTAGAACTGAAACTTGAAGAAAGGGAAAAAAGTGTTCTGAGATTAAAATATGAACATTTATTTAATGTCAAGTTTGAGGTGGAGATCAGACGGTGTTTAGGTGTTCAAGTGTTTATTGGAGCGCTGAGGAGACACTGTGTTACTCCACTGAAGAATCTGTGGTTTGTTCTGCTGAGTGATGGGGGAGAAGGAGGACCACCCTACCCACCCAGAGAGAGAGAGGACAGTTATACTAAGTGATGCTGGGACTAATTCAGTAATTTATTTCTGCCCATTCACACTAAAGTTGAGTGAGGAATGTTTCAGGCTGGATTGTTTTTTGTGAGTTCATTCATGTTAAAGTGTTGAAGGTGTGTGATGGAGGTTTGTGTCCCACTGTAATGTCTGCCTGTGGCTCCTGCAGGTATGACACCGCCTCCTCTGGCATTATGGGATGTGGACGGTGATGGAATGGAAGATTTACTCATTGCAGTCACCAAAATCTCCAACAGCAGCCAGCAGATCAGTTCCGCAGGAATCACTAAAGGTAATACACACACACACACACACACACACACACACACACACACACACACACACACACACAGTGTGAGCCCCCAGTGTTTAGTCAGTCAGAGCTCAGACAGCTGCTTGCTACTGATTACACCTTATCACACCATGTGTGTGTGGTTAGTAAACTGCTACTGTTTACTAACCATAACTCGCTCTCTGTCTCTGTCTCTGTCTCTGTCTCTCTCTCTCTCTCTCTCTCTCTATCTGTCTGTCTGTCTGTCTCTTTCTCTGTCTCTCGCTGTCTCTCTCTGTCTCTCTTTCTTTTTTATATTTTTTTTATTTTTTATTTTTTGATGATATATTGCATTACATATATATATACACATGCATATACATACACATCCACATCAACATTTATACCCACACATTATTTACTTACAAAAAAAAACAGGTTATGCAAAAAAGGACATATCAATATTATTTAAGAGTTCTTTTGGATATTTCCTCCTTCGGATCGCTTGAAATATAATTATGGTCCAAAGTCATTTTACATCGGGACTTCCATAATTTAGATTTTGTAATGCATATAGTAAGTCATGTAAAGTTATATTCATCTTTAGTTAAAAGAGTATTGAAAATTCCAAAGAAGACAGACATGGGGTCAGATTGAATTTTGAAACCGGTTTCAGAGAGTTTCTCCCATACTTGTTTTGATCTGGGACAGTCTAAGAGAAGATGTTCTAGGGTTTCGATGTCTGAACAATATAGCATAGGGCACATTGTAGTTTGAACATAGCAGCTCCATTTAACCAAAGCTCGCACTGGTAATCTCCTTACTGCTATTAGCCACGAAGTATCTCTAAGATGTTCTGATAGTATTTTGTTGTTAATATTTTTAACGCATATAGTATTTTGTTTCGCATTTAAGTTTCTGAATTCAAAAACGGCGCCATATTCATGTTGGATTATGGTGTCATATATCTGTTGGCTAGAATGTTCCACAAATCATTATAATGCACTATAAAATCAGAATAAATCAATTTATAATGTGGAAGATGTGCTCTAGCTCGCCCCTTTTTATTTTTCCAATTGGTGATATTGCCTAGCCATTCGACCTGTCGATTTATCCCATGTGAGATGACTTTACAAAACGAGATCTTAGTTTTAAGTACAAGATCTATAGCACCCAAACCGCCACAAGATCTTGGCTTAAAAAGCCACTCACGTTTAGTCACTTCTCTTGTCGTGTTCCATATAAAATTGCAACAGATTTTTTTAAATTCTTTTGCCCGATTTGTCTGTTAATGGATATATACAAGTCAAAAAGAGTATTTTAGAGAGTATAAAGCTCTTAATTAAATTAATTTTAGTTTTGTAGATTAAATTAAAATTTTTCCATTTATCTATTTCTTCATTTACAATTTTTTCTTTTTCACTCCAGTTCCTTTCAGCATAACCATTATTATCAATGTAAATACCTAAAACTTTTAAGTAATTATCTTCTGGAACGTCAATAGGAAACTTTTGGGATTTCCAATCCAAACACATTCAGTTTTATTTTTATTCAAACAAGCACCTGATATGTGTTCGTATGTATTAAAATGATCCAAAATTATATCCAAATCTTCTCTCTTTTTGACAAAGACCAAGATATTGTCAGCATAGGCTAAAACAGATATACTTTTGTTGTTGTTCAATTTAACACCACTCAGTCTATTGTCATTCTGGATTGTGGAGATTAAGGGATTAATTGCGAGAATGTACAGAGCGGTACTTAAAGGACAACCTTGTTTAACACCTTTCATAACTTTGAATGGCTTACTCAAGGAACCATTAATGTTAATTTGTACATTTGATTTATAGTACAGGCATTTAATCATGTTAATAAACTCATTGGGAAAAGCATATATTTGTAACACATCCCATAGGTACCTTCTAGACACAAGGTCAAAAGCCTTTTTTTGATCTAAGGTTACAATGTAAAAGTTTTCTTTGTTTTCGTTCTGTACTAATTCTCTTAGAGTCCCAAGACTGTCCCACGTAAATCTCCCTTTAATGGCGCATGTTTGTCCCTAATTATAATATCGTCTAGAACCTTATTTATTCTATTGCTTATTATTTTGGCAAGGATTTTATAATCAACGTTCATTAATGTTAAATGTCTCCAATTATTAAGATCTTGGACATCGCCCTTTTTAAATAATAGAGTTAAGATTCCATCATAAAAAGTATCATGCATGTATCCTCTCTTTAAACCCTTGTTTAAAACTTGTACCAAAAGGTTATGGATATACGGAGGACAATTTTGATAAAACTCAGAGGGTAACCCATCCTTACCAGGAGATTTGTTCGGATTTAGCTGTTTAATTGCGTCGAGAACTTCATTCAACTCAATTTGTCTAATTAAAGGGTCGAGAGAGAATCCTGCTTTGTATTTATGTTGCAACATTGTATTTTTCACCGGTGATATTACATTTGATTCTTTATACATATTTGAAATCGTTTCCCAAATAAAATGCTCTATTTCATTAGACTCGGTTAAAATATTTCCATTTACAGTTTTAATCGTCTCAAAACATGTAGCCTTTTGTCTCTTTTTAAACATTTTGAGGATTCTATCTCTATTTAGCAAGTCATCGGATATGATGCCAGCATGAAACTGGGTCTTATACAAGAACTTGTTATTATATGTTTCTAATTCGTTAAATAGAGAGGTTTGTAATTCTTCCTCTTTATCTGTTTTATTTTCCTTTAATTTTAAATTTAAAAACAGGCATTATTTCCAGATATATTTTGTTCTTTTCAATGTTTTGTTCCCGTGCTTTATTAATGAAAAAAAAATTTAGATGAATTTTGAGGATTTCCCATTTTTGAAAATCGTCCTTGAATAAGGTATCTAAATTCTGGAAGGTCTCGATTTCATTTATCAAGTCATTTTTTATTGTATCAAGTCATTTTTAAAAGTTTCCACTGATGTTTCCTTTCTTTGGATAAGACTAGGTTAATACTGATGCCTAAATGATCTGATTCAGCAGTGTACTCTGTTATATGAGTTGATTTTAATGCATTTAGAAATGTAAATTCTATCTATACAAGTTCATGTATTTTTTTTTTCCATGTATTTTTATCAAAACGCGTGAAGCGTGTTTCCGTCAGATGTAACAGCCGAAAGGAGCCATTCATGTTGCATGTTTCACTGATTTTCTTTATCAGTGAAACATGCAACATGCAAACATGCACCATTTCGTGAAAATCTTCCTTCACCTGGCATTTTATCTAAGGTTTATCTATCTACGCATTGAAGATCACTTAATTTATGAAATAGTCTCATTTTCCTCACTCTGTCTGTAGGAGCATAAACATTAATTATTCTTCATTTTGTATTGAAGAATAATTAATGTTTTTTGGGTTTTTTTAACTGTTAACAATTTGGCCATAACATTAAAGAAAATAGCAACACCATCTGCATTATCTTGACCATATGAGACGACAGAAGAGCCTGAAGTCCATCTGTTTTTAACATCTTCTACATCTTGAGTGGATTTTAAACGTAATTCTTGGGTACACACAATATCGCATGTTTTACTCATCAAAGAATATAATTTTAAACCTCTATACTTCTGTGACTGTATTCCCCTAACATTAATAGACAAGATTTTAAGATATTTCATAAGGGACAGGAAAATGAAAGATGTTTAAGCGCTCACATTATAAAGTTCCCACAAAAGATGTACATCATTCTTTAGATTTTTTAGAAATACTCACTTCTGGCGGTGTGGAACGCTGTCGTCGTTTGGGTAAAACAGTATTCCATAGTCCTGTGTTCTCATGAGATCCAAGTTGGAAGGAATATTGAAGATATGTGTCCTTAATTTGACAATTCTTTAAGGAAGTTTCTTTTGAGGGTCTTCGGATGGATATGTGTGGTGTTTTGTTGTTAGGTTGAAGAGTGTTCTCATGTCCGTCGCTTTCTGATTCCGATGCATCAGACGAGGACACAGAAGATCCGCTACTAGATGTAGAATCGTTGCTGGAGTCATTACTAGAGGATTCAGATGGCTCGCTCCCTTTTCCAGTAGTGAGGACTGCATCAGTTGTTAAGGTTTGTATGGATTCGGTTGCGTTCGGGATGCTGCTTTTTTGTTGGGGGTTCTGGTGTAGAGCCGCCCTCACCTTCTGTCGTGCCTGGCAGTTCTATTTCCGGTGTACTCTTCTCTGTGTTGGATTTTATGGATTTCTTGGTCTTATTGCCAAAAGACAACGGACAGTCGAAATAGGTGTGACCACTTGTATTGCATAGGTTGCAGACCTCTTCATTAGTGCACTGTATACCTTTATGGCCAAGTTTGCCACTTTTCCAGCA
This sequence comes from Bryconaethiops microstoma, assembly GCA_037577275.1. Classification (NCBI taxonomy): domain Eukaryota; kingdom Metazoa; phylum Chordata; class Actinopteri; order Characiformes; family Alestidae; genus Bryconaethiops; species Bryconaethiops microstoma. The sequence continues at coordinate 9,363 of JBBJLS010051999.1, forward strand.
TTTGGTAGAACCACAGTCTTTTGCTTGATGATCCATGGAGGAACAGATGTAGCAAGATCTAGATGTCACAGATGAGGGTGGACAAGAACGTACCTGATCCTTTAGTTCGCGCTTGTAGCGTGATGGAAGAACCCAAGCACGGAGAGAAGCGAGAGGGTTGGGTGAATCACGCGGTTGTTCTGCGAACGCTCTAAGAGAGAGTTATGATTCCCACGGGAACCAGCGTTCACACTCATGCACTCAGTAGAAAGACCGTACTCACGTGAGTTGAAGGAGATGATGGCTCGAGGAATCGTGTAGGACTCAATGACTGAGCGATGAGGTACTGCCCTTTTCCTGTTTATATACTTAGTGACGCGCTCATTTCCAGTAGCCCGTGCACGTCACGTGACCAGTGCATATGACACTAGATTGGCCTTGATATGATATTTTCCTGTTATGGGGACCCATTGTGATCGAAGTTGGGATTTTGCAGTATGTGCCATCTGGGTTAGTGAGGAGCTTAACCTTGTATTGGCGTACTCCATACCACAGTCCAAACTGATCGAGAGGTTTAGACACTGGTTGTAATAGTTCACAGTATCTGCTCAGATAATGCTCAATATCTGCATCTGCGATTCGCCCAGTCCAGAACTTCACATATAAAAGCCGTACGTCTTGTGATGTCGATGCAAAGCATTCCCAGGATTTCCAAAAGGAAGTGTGGTTATTTGCATGAAAACCTTGAAGAAAACATTGTAGTGCTTGTTGATGGTTAAAGACGATTTCGTATTCTCTTTTTTGTAGAGCAATGAAAGAGTGAATATCACCGACATTGATCCACTGGCTCTGGAGGATATTGTGGCCTACCTCCGGTTGGGAACTTCACCTTCCCTGTTAAATTTCAAACACACCCAGTGCCAGTTCTTGTGTGTTTTTGATCTATTTCACTGACTCCGACCGATGTGTAGTGCCGTTATGGCCGCTGACACTGAGGATAGTTTTTCCTGTCTGAGTCTGAGGCACGGCAGTATATATGTCCACACCCTGCAGTTTCTGTGGAGGACTGTCTGCTTGCAGTGGGAGCCACGAATATTAAATTAAATATTAAATGAATTCAGAATAAATTATGAATTTGCTACAGTTTAAGTCATGAAGTCAATGGTGGAACATCGGAAGAGCACAAATTAAACTGTTAGCAGTATGTTACACATTCTAGAAGCGATTTACAAAACAGGATTAAAAGACTTGAGGATGAGATCATGAAGCTGTGCACTTCAGGAGCAGAGCGTGGCAGTGTGAGACCCTGGAGAGGAACAAACTACTGCTAAAAAATCTCTTGGAGGGGAGAGGGTTTGGAGCGCTAATCCAGGCTCACTACACAAAACATGCTGATATGGATGCCCCCACAGTTTATTTCTATGGATTAGGGAAAAAAACAGTGGAGAAAGGAAGCCTTTCCGCCACCTGAACCTTCCAAACGGTTCCAAACAAGCCTTTGGTAAAAGTGAAATTTTGTGACACTCATTGGACTTTTGTGAGAATCTTTATTAGGCTGAGAGCTGTGACCCAACAGTGGCCAATAGCTTTCTTCGAGACCTTCCTTGAGCTGGACAAGCCTTTGAGCATGGATGAACTCACTGCTGCTGTTTACAAAGCACTGACTAATTGGCTGAAAAATGTATTTTGACTGTGGTTTACAGTGATCGGACTTACTGTATACCAGAGTGTTCAATTTTTGATTTGACCTATTTTTAACCAGAGAAATTATATAATTTCTGAAAGAGCAGTATATGGACATAGGTCTTGATTCACTGGACCAAGAAAAAGCTTTTCACAGAGTGGATCATACTCTTCCTACATCATTTGGTTTTGGGCCTAAGTTTATTTCTTATATCAGACTCCTAATTACTATTGTATTCAGCTTGTTGAAAATTAACAGCTCTCTTACCAGGCCTTTCCCTTTTTCCAGAGGGATACGGCAGGGTTGTGGTTAATCAAGGCTTCTCTACGTTTATGTTTACGGCATTTAGCAGGCGCTCTCTCCAGAGCAACGTACATCAGTGCTTACATTTGTTCTTTATTCCTGTAAAGCTAAACTAAACACCTGCTTGTAACCAAGTTACTGCCAGCTAAGTTACACACCTTAACAAACCCTGTCAAAAGAAAAAAAGTCAGAGGCTAATACACAAATAAGGAAAACCAGTTAAGAGGATAAGGGCCTGAGGTTTTTCTTAAATATATAGAAAAAGATATATAAGAGATAAACAAGAGGACTGGTTAGTCACCAAGGTGCTCCTTGAAGAGAGCGAGGTACTCCACAGATCTGACTGCAAGAGGGAGTTCATTCCACCACTGGGGGGCCAAGATTGAAACGAGTCTTGATGCATGTCGTCCTCATCTTTTGAGCTACGGCGGTTCCAGATGAGCAGTACTTGATGCTCTGAGAGGACGGGAAGTGACACGCTGCTTGATCAGTCCCGATAAGTAAGGAGGTGCAAGTCCGCTCTTGGCGTTAAAAGCATGTGTAAAGGTTTTGAACTTAATGCGAGCGGCCACAGGGAACCAGTGAAGTTTCCGTAGTAGAGGCATAGTGTGTGAGAATTTAGGAACATTGAAGGCTAACCTTGCAGCTGCATTCTGAATCAGCTGAAGTGGTCTCGTTACATTCAGTGGAAGTCCAGCCAGTAGAGAGCTGCAGTAGTCCAGTTTAGAGATGACCAGAGACTGGACAAGTAATTGCGTGGCTTCAGTGGTGAGAAAGTGTTGTATTCTTCTGGTGTTGTACAGAAGGTATCTGCATGTTCTGAAGATCTGGTCAACCTGAGGCGAGAATGATGCATCTTGATCTAGCATGACACCAAGATTTCTTACCTTCTTTGAGGAGACAATAACTGAGTTCTCAAAAGAATCTGTAAGGTCGTGGATTGGTGCTGGACTCCCTTGAAAAGAAGCTCAGTTTTGCTGGGATTCAGCTTGATATGGTGGGCCACCATCCAAGAGGAGATGTCAGCCAGACAGTCTGAGATGCAGAGACCCGATCATCACTGGAGGGGAAAGAGAGAATAAGTTGAGTGTCATCTGCATAAAAGTGGTAGGAAAAGCCATGTGAGGCTATCTCTATTTCCTGTTAGCTTGGACACAGGTAGTCCTCCCACTGCTCTGCAGCTGTGGGGGGCCTTTGTTATGATAAACAGTTAATTTTACTCTCCACAGATTTGCTGGAACAGATTGGGGTTGGTGGGTTTTATGCTTCAGCACTGAACGTTTGGTGCTTGTTTAGGGCAGAACGGGTAGGAAATGAAGATGTCCAACTCAACCAGCAAAGTGTTTTTAATGTTGGGGGTCAGCAAGGTTAAACACCTTTAAATTTTTTTACGGTGTTGCCACATATAGTCCTCTTTAAAGGAACTGAACTCAGTCCTCTAGAAGTGGTGCAAAAAGTGGACCAACAGAAAGTTCTTTTTATGTTCACAGTGTTGTATTCAGTTGAAGGGGGACTTTCTCTGGTCCTCTTCAGCTCAGATGGTGTCACGTCTGGTCCGTTTCTCCAGAATATTGAACGTGCTCAGCTTTGGGCATGTCTTGATGACAATATGCATTGTTGTGTGTTTGGTCAGGTGAGAGTATTGAGCCTCATTAGCTCGTTAGCAGGGTTGCTAGGTACTTGACGACATGTCCATCTGTCTCTAGTTTAAGTTAAGTGTGTCTCGTTTCTGAGTTCATTGTCCGCATTGTATAACTGGTTGTTTGTGAGTGTGTGTGAGTATAAAGCCCAGCCGATCCGGAGAATAGGTGTGGTCACCAAGCTCTTAACTCCAGCACCTACTCGGGTTTGTGAAACTTTGCTTTGTGTTTTAGTCTGTGCCTGTGCGCCGTTGATGGCCCAGTTGGAGGGCACCTCAGCTAAAGCCACATGGCTGGTAGCTCTGCGTAGTGCGCTTCTGTCTCAGTGACTGTGTGCTCTGTGTTTCCTCCCCTCTGTCTCTACAGGCATAGGTGTGTAGCTGTCCCCACTAGCGGCAATAATAGTGGGACTACTGGAATGGCCTCTGTTGCTCTAAGGCCTCTGAACTTCTTGTAACTCAGCGAGCTTGGGTTCCTTTTTGGAGTGAAGGTCCTCCAGGAACAACCCTGTATTAGTAATGATTGAAGTCTGGTTTTGTTTTGGAGCTCAGCAAGCTCAACTACTCGTATTGTCTTCATTAAAACTCCTTTATTCACGAAAGCTGATTCCTGCAATTGTGTCCTTCTAGTAAGCCCGACATGACAGATGGGGCCTCAGTTCTTTTTCTGTTCACACTTTAGTTTCTCATCCAACGTCCGCTTCTGTCTCTTCGCGTTCCCTGTTCTTGGGAATTTTTTTCTCCATAAGAGTAGATGTTTAAAAGCTCTACCAAACTTCTACATTTTCCACAAATATCTGTGCTACTATTGTTCTTCAACTGATGGAGAGCAAGAATGCTTTGAAGCTCTGCAACTTGGTAGAGAAACTTGATCTTGACAAGAATCTCTAGGTCCCATTTATTTTATTTTTATCATTTATTCATTAGTTTTTCTTTGTTGTCTGTTTCCCCGCATAGACGTATATGGTTTTCCAGGGCTGTACCACGTGATCTACCCACGGCAAGCCTAGTGGGTGAAAACTGTCGAAGAAAACCAGGAGTGCTTTGTGTTCATAACACGCGGGTTAACCGAACCGTGCCGCGGACTTGAATCGAACCAGACTGAGACCATCTCCCGAGGTGGTCTCTGTTTGGTTCGTTTCAGAGGGGTCTGAGTTCGTTTGGCGTGTTCACATATGCGCTGACTAATCGATCTGAGTTCGCTTTAAGGGCTGAAATGGGCCATGTGTGAAAACACCCTAATTGGCCAATTTTTTAATCGGTCAAGCAAAATTCTCCATCTGGAACACTTTTAAAATGTGTCAGGTTGGACAGGATGTGGCCTTTGCTTTTTATGAAGGCACAGAAAACCTTACCTTTAGTAAAAAATGGAATAAAGGTGTTAAAAAGTCAAAGGCCTCTCTCTCTCCCTCTCTGTAGAGTACAGTGTAGAGGTTCTGCGTGGGCTGAGTGGTGAGTTGATCTGGAGTCGTCTCCTGAAGGAACCCGTGTCGTTTGTTCAGTGTGGTCTGCAGAGAGAAGGTTCTCCACCCGTCTGTCTGCTCATCAGTCCGTCACAGCTCACCGCCCTCAACGCAACCTCAGGTGACTCTGGCGCTGCCCAGCTCTGTGTCTCCTTGTTTGTTTAGCTTCCGTCTGTCTCTGGAAGGTTCTGTGTGAAGAACCCACGTCCTACTGCCACTCACTGGCCAGTTTATTAGAAACACCCCCACCCTGATGGTTGAATCTGTTATTGATGACTGTGATTGGCTGAATGTACTGATTATTGATTGGTTCAGGTAAGGCACTGTGGGCTGTATCGGTGAAGGATGTGGAGTCTCGGGCTGTAGCTGTTCCAAGCCTGGAGAGCGGTGCTGTTCCAGATCTGCTGATCGCTGCCCTGCCCCCAGATGGAGTGAGACACACACGCATACTCACTCTCACACACATCCTTACTGTGTTGTTTATTTCTGAGGGCTTTGAAATTATGTTTCTGACTACATTTTAGAACTCGGATCTAGCCCTCGTACTGCACTCCGGGAGGGATGGCGCCCTCATTGGGCAGCCAGTCAACTTCAACCTCACAGCACAGGGAAAGCTGATTGGTCCATTACTGCACGAAACGGCCGTGGGAGCGTACTACATCCTGTTTGGTTTGGGTAAGAGGTGGGGGAGGGGGGGGGGGGGAGGGGGGGGGGGGGAGGGGGAGAGGGGGGGAGGGGGGGGGGGGGGGG